>JAAGNO010027565.1:26522-42327 GCA_033439905.1 Ceryle rudis
GGCCACGAGGATGATCAGAGGGCTGGAGCACCTCTCCTATGAGGACAGACTGAGAGAGTTGGGGTTGTTCAGTCTGGAGAAGAGAAGGTTCCAGGGAGACCTTACTGTGGCCTTCCAGTATCTTAAGGGGGCTACAAGAAAGCTGGGAGGGACTTTTTAGGATGTTGGGTAGTGGTAGGACTGGAGGGAATGGATTAAAACTAGAGATGGGTCGATTTAGATTGGACATTAGGACAAAGTTCTTCACCATGAGGGTGGTGAGGCACTGGAACAGGTTGCCCAGAGAGGTGGTGGAAGCCCCATCCCTGGAAATTTTTAAGGCCAGGATGGATGGGGCTCTGAGCAACCTGCTCTAGTGGGAGGTGTCCCTGCCCATGGCAGGGGGGTTGGAAACAGATGATCTTTAAGGTCCCTTCCAACCCTGACAATTCTATGATTCTATGAAATTGGTAAAACGGTGCTTAAAAAATAAGCACAGTAGACTGAAGTTGGCCTCAGGATGCTTATAATGCTTTGTAGACACCACTTGCCCATCTTGTGTAATAACCTCCGATGCAGAATTCAGCTGTTACACTGCTGAGGCTATGGAGTAAGCAGCAGTGCCTGTCTTACTTTCATAGTGCCTGTGAAGGGTTCGGGTTATGACAGTGAAAACTTGTGAAAACCTATCAGTCAGTGGCCTCCATGCCATTGACTGATAGGAAGGGCAAAAGCTTCGCTCTGGCATTGTGCAGGCAACAAACCCGTACTGGTGACAACTGCAGTTTCCTGGGGCCATGCCTGTCACCTTTGCTGTAGCTGTTGGTGAGAGTGCCAGCTGGGAGAGTGGCTACTGCGGTGGGAGTCTGAGACCAGCACAGCCTGCAATTGATGCTTCATGGTTCCAAGCTGTGCTGGACAGGAAAAGTCTCAAAGAAGTGAAAATCTTGTGCTGGTACCATTGATATGAAAGCAGCCTTTGGTATTGTAGCAGACTTAAGATGGGGATAGAAGATGAGTGAACAAGTATTCATTATGGCAGTTGAGTCTGTGTTATGGTTACCACTGTGAGAAGGTCCTGGAGCAGAAACAAGCTTGGACAGCTCCCACGAATGGAAATTCTTCAACGATGGGGATGTTTGTTAATGTCACACACAAGATCAATTGAGTATTCATTGAATTTTTAGCTCTGGTAGTAGAGACTTGTACTATTTTTTTTTTTCTTGTTGGTTTATCTGAAATCTGAAGACAGTTAATTATTAGACCCCAACAGGCACTAACACTGAACATTTTTTGGAAATTCCTGTGGGATAATGCAAGCAAGCCCCTTCCTACTTCTTACAGTTGTTTTCCAGAGACCTGGGTTTATTAGGACCTACCAGGATTCGCCTTGCCCTAACTGGGAAGGGTAGGAAAAGGTGAAAAAGGAGACACGAATGAAACCTGGAAGTCAGGCATGACTACACTGCAGTAATTTGGACAGGATGCTAAATACCTCAGAAACACTGTGCCCAACTCTAAAATTTTGTGATGATGGGTCCTGAATTCCTACACTTACTGGCAGAAGAAAAGTGTATGTGAGATGGCAAGAATATAAAAACAAATGTGACTTTGCAGTTCAGCGTTTTATTATTCATTGTCATGGAATGTTTTAAAACCATAAGGAGGTTTTTTTTTTCCACTGTGCCAGAGATTGTATCATGGGGAACCTTGTTGCTCATGTTGATTTCTCATTGTTTATACTTAGTAGATTGAAAGATATAAAAGCCAATAAGCAGTTAGTAAGGCATAATTCAAAAAGATTATTTTTTTTGGCACTGAGCGTGCAACTGCAACGTTTTGTAGTTAGACTAGTGGCAAAACAGCCAGCTGCATCTGCCTGTTTGTAGTGCATGTCATTAAATAAGAAAACAAATGATCCATCCTGGTTTAATAAGCTGATGAAAATCCGGAAGTGGGACAGAAAATAAACCAGATGAGAGATTGAGTTCTTACTGCAATGTAGCATTAGTTTAAATTGTGAACTGCATGGCTGAGCTTTTGCAGTAGCTGTGGTGACTTTTTCATTTGCCGTTGTTTCTTGTCCAACAGTCTGCTACTGTGCTTGAATTCCTTTAATTCCCACTTCCCAGTGCATTCCTTCTGTCTTATCTATTACCCAGAGAGTGAGAGTTTCACTTTGTTTTCCACAGTCTTTGAGTTACAGTTACTTTTCACAAGTAATGCAGACTTCTAACGTAGGGTTTAGAGATCACCCATAATCTAGGTGAAATTCTTGTAATGGCTGCACTCGGAATTCCAAAAGCAGTCAGTAAAATAAGGTGCCGTACACTGTGTCCCTTCTGCACTTGCTCATATTTTCTTATAGCAGAAGCTCCTGCTTGTTAGGGATTAGAGAACTGAAATGCATTGGCACCTTTTGCAAACAGGAAAATCTAAAACTTGCGTCACACGTCTGCTGAAGTAGCTGTGGTACTTAAAAAAGATCTTGCCTGCTTAGTTAAGATGTGGTGAAAACTAATCTGTAACACTTCACACTGACCAAACAAAGCATACTTCATTTTATTCGTTGTCATGTTGTTGCACCCCTTTCCCTGCATATACATTCAAAATCCTCAATAATTTTCTCTATTTTTCCCTGCAAAATGTACAGCCCTACATAGTTCTGGATCCTTGGTATTTTTTACTGTATCAATGTAAGAAAATACCACCACCATCACCACAACAACCCCACAGACAAACACAAAAGAACCTAACAAAACAACCAAACAATTAAAAACCAAACAAACCAAAACACGCCCATACACAAACCCTTTAAAAAAACCAAGCCAACCAACCAAAAACAACAAAAAAAAGCCCCAAGCCCACAAGCGCAATTCTCCCTCCCAAAAACCTCAAAACTTCACATGATGAATGCTTTTCCATTCACGGAACTTGCAGAGCTTATTACTGTTTCCATGTTTTTTTAAGGAGTTACCCAAAGTGTTCTCTTTGGATGGAGGCTTAATGTGTTTTTCACAATCAAGCTTGACTCAAAGATCACAGATTTATTTATTTTTTTTTACACAAAAATCACAGATTTTTGAGGCAGTGTTAAATTTGTTTTCTTAAGGTAACAGAAACGTCTTTGTTTGAAACCTTCAGATTAACTCTAGAAATACCAAAAGCCCAAGTGCAGTTAGAAAAAAGAAATAAGAAACATCTGTTAAGTGAGGATACTGCCTGCACTGGCACAAAGATGCAATAATAGAAAGCCTTTTTTTTTCAAAGTCTGTTCTGGCTGCAGAGTTCCTTACGGGAATGAGAACATGTTGCAAAGCATTCTGATGTACAGAACAGCTACATTTTGGAAACAGTTCTCTGTTGGCTAGTTCCATGAGAAAATAGCGAGGTTGACTTGTAATTGTGTCAGGTTTGTGCATCTTTCATGGATATATTTAAGCTAGCGGCTGGTAGAAAATCCGAGTGCAGTGTAAAAGTTTAGTTCCTTACTAATTAAGGCAGTCACTGTACTTTGTTGTAATTGTTTCTTCACAGCATTGGAAAAAGTCCTTGGATTACCACTGGCATCATCATCTCTGGTTTGTCAGCCTTTCATGTTCTTGGTAGTGATAGGCTGTGGCCTTCAAGAAAATGGATATTGCCTGTACATACAAAAACTTTACCCCAAAGCCTAACTGTGCTAGACTTATTGATACGGATTGGGCTGAATGCCTCATTGCCTAGGGGCAATTGGTTGTGAGACAAAGTCCTGGCACGGGGTGATTCCCAGCCCACAAAATGGGGCATGTAGCGCTCATAGCAAGGGAAACTCGTGCCGGTCACAATTTAAGCACTTGCATCCAGAATACAAACAACTCCTTTGCTTTTCTTGTGTGCAAGCCTTGCCCTCCCTGGCAAAGATAATCCTAATACTGTTCTCATAAAAATAGTGAACTCCCTATTTTAGCAGCAGCTAAAATTCCTTTGGGATATGACAGCCAATCCCACCATTTTGGAAGAGTGTACTGCAGGAACAGTACTGTGAATGTACTCTCAACTCCTTCTCCTGGCTTTAGGTATATCCTTCATATTTTTACTGTTTCCTTTCTTTTCCCTATAATCACACCCCGATGTGGTTTGGTGCTGAATAGGAGGTGCTGATTTATCTTGGTGCCAAACTAGCAACTCCTCAGTGAACTGTACAGTTGAATCTTTGCCCCAGTGTAAAATGGCTCTGCTGGCACCAGATGTCAGTGTTGGTCTGTGCTAACAAGCTTGGAAGGGCACACTGATGTGTCCCCCTCTGCACCAGGGGCTGAGCAAGTGCCTCAACAGCTCAAGATGGTGACAGCTCAACCTGTGAGTTGACATAGCCTGAAACTGAACTGTAGACGAAAAGTGCTATCAAAATGCAATCATTGCAATAAATTTATGAGCCAAACTCAAATTAGAAAGTTTTATCTGGCCTTACAGAACACTGGGAGCATGAAGAGGAAGGGTTAGGGGTTGGAAAATACAAGAAATATTTGATTCTGGTTAAATATTACAACACCAATCAAAACTTGATTTTTTTATTAAAAGATTTTATACATACATATATATATATAATACTCACTTAAAAGGTAATTTGGTAAATGGCATCAACAAAAGAAGAGCCATTTTGCTAAGGCTGCACATGTGCATTTAAAGCAAACTGTTGGAATGTAGCCAGTTCTAGATGTATCTTAACCTGCGGCCGCTCTAACTCTACTAGAAGCGCGGCCAGTGGAAATCTTCATAGACTTCTGCAGTTACGCTGCGCTGATTTTTTTACAGGCAAATATTTCTCATTTGACACTAATTACAAAAAGCAGACTAAAATAACTGCATTGCCTTTAACAAGATACCTTATAACTCAAAGAAGTACATTGCCATTGCAAGTTAATAATAATCCTTGATGTAATGAGTAACAAAAAACTATGCAAACTCAACCTGTTGAAGAGTGTGTGTGTGGGGAAAAAGGAGTTTGGATAAAGTAGGAAAGCACATGTTTTGAGGCCAGTGACTGAAACTGATTTCGGAGTGAGATTCTGTGTTTTGCCTTTGGGAGGATTGTAGAGAATTCTTGGCTTGTTTCGATCCACAGACTGAAAGAGCTTTTTGCATAACTTTGCCAGGGAATTGTTACTCTGTATTATGAAAGCTAATGCTAGCTGGCTTTACTTTTAATGGCCATGGGGATGTGAATCCTGGTGCCAGCACGTTCTCCAGAACTGCTGTTAAAGGGATGACCTTCGTATATAATGAGAGAGACAGAGGGTTAGGGATGCTATTCCTTGACTGGGATCCTCGGTTTTGGGGGGAGTATACATATATTTAGTTAACCTAAGCAACAGCTGTCTGTGACTTGAATTGCATTCTAGAGTTTCCTGTTGGTCTCTGATCACAGAGGAGCATAGAGCAAGCAATACCTGGGGTTAAATATATAATTTAAATATTAAATTTAATTGTGATTGAAGGTACGATCTTGTTTAATAGACCTTGATGAATTTTTCTACCTTCAATTTACGAAATTGCATTTTGAAATCACATCATCTTTTGACCTCTGCAGCAATGACTTACACAGCGTAACAACCTGTTGGGTGTAAATGTATCTCTTTTGCCCCTCTTATGCCCCTCAATAATTTACTTTCCCCTAATTCTTATATTTTAAAGTAAGACAACTAATTCCCCTCTCTCTATACTTCAGTATCACTGTTCTTTTTTCTTCTTCAGGTTTCTGTTATAGTCCTTCCTTCAGTATGTCTTTTTCCTAGAAAAAGTCTCTGTATTTGTTTCTCAGATGGGGACTGTTCTGCACCTCTAATGATACTCCTCAGGTTCTATCACTCTGCAGAAAAATGTTCTGATTTCTGCTTTCCTTAACACTTTTTAGTATTCTTTTAAACCTTACTAAGCAACAGATATTCTTCACAGAACTATGCATTGTAAGTTAACTGGTTTAGATGTATCATTATAAATATATAGTGTTCCTTCTTAAAGGGGCATTCTTTACTTCATTCATCTGTGTTAGATTCTGGGGAAGATCTGAATTTTGGAAGTCTTTGATTCTAGTGGGAAAGGCTTTCAACCCTGACAGCACATTAGGGAGAACCTACTTCCAAACATGACAGTCTAAAATCTGAAAATATCAATGCTTGTCAAGGGACAGAAAGCTAAATTCTTGGAAGATCTCTTCTTTGATTCTAGTTCTGTCAAAAAAAACCCAGATCACACTTGAAGTAGCACTAACTAATGCTCTCTAGATCCAAGCCTGCTTGCTTCTGAGATATATTATAGGTAGGTCTGGATATATTTTTTTTCCCTAAATTTTATAAATCTTGGTTCAGGTATTAAGTGTATAAACTTACAAGATACTGACCATGGTATCCATAACAGGTTTTGTACAGAGGGAGTTACTTCTCATCACTTTAATTTTATGACCATGGGCCCTTTGCGACAGGGAATATGCTTTTGCACTTTCATATTCTACAGCCAAGTTATAGTAGTAACAACTGAACGTAAACCAGTTCAGAGCTGTTGTAATTGCTCTGTAAACTTTAGTCTTACCTATGTTCATCTCCAAGCACATGGCGATTTGAAACGTTATTTAGTGTTTTGCCTTTATCCCCAAAGTGTTATTAAGAGGAAGATAGTATAAAGATGAGAAATTCTCAGTACACACCTTAAACTCACCAGTCTCCCTAAATGGCAACTAATCAGGTGAAGTGGCTGTAGCTTGAGGAAAGTGCAAATTAGATGTTTAAAATACTATTTAACATACTGTCAGTATTTCCTCCCTTGCCCTCCCCCACATTATCTATCTTCCATTAAACAGAAATTATATTAATTGATCCTTGGTTTGAAAGTATTTATATCCATAAATAAATTTCCATTAGGTCCTCAGAGGAGGGAGAAGGTGAAAAAAAGTAGAACAGTAACTTCAGCTTAGTAGTACTGAAAAAAAATCTCTTTGGAAAGAGAGAAAGAATTGGAACGTTGCTTTAGTTGAAAAAAATGCTAATGTTTATATTAGAATAAATTACTGGGAAAAAATAAGAGAAATTGCAAAAATAGATCTAGAAAAGTATGAAAACATATCTAGACCACAGAGTCAAAATAGATTAAATTTTAGGAGGACATAGAAGGGAATCTGAAACTTCCTGTTATTCTCCTATGTTAAATTTGTAGTAGAAATAAGAAAGTGATCTTAGCAAGAAATTTATTTCTTTGTTATCTTGACGTTTCTCATATTACCTTGGAAAACCTTGATCATGGATAGTAAAAATAAGAGCTCCACATGCCCTACCATACATGCTTTGCTGATTAGTATTTTCATTGAAGAAATTCTAATCCGTATTATCTGTGACATAAATCCTGGAGTAAAATTTTATGGAAAAGTTGCTTTTCCCTTCCCCTAGCTGAGAATAGAGGGAACTCCAAACACCCTACCAGACTTGAACACAGACCAAAATGCTCATGACCAAAGGACATGAAGGAGTGGGAACACTGGACTCTAGAAAGTGTAGAAGTATTAGCAGGTTCTGTTTGATGTTGGCTGCCTCTAAAAGGAAGCCATGACTAACGATAGACTTGGGGTGGGTTTTTTTTATGAGTTTACATGATTATTTATATCAGTTCTTTTCTATTTGATTTGTAGAAATGGGAATTCCAGCAAACTCGAGCTTTTTGGCAAATATCAAGATTCCCTACCTTTTTTGGGGGAGGATAAGGCAGGAAAAGACCCAACCTCCACAAAAATACAGAAGGAAGAAAGAAGTGTATATCATGCAATGGACATGGTTACTTACATTTTGCAGACTCAAATCCATGACAGTGCAATTTTTCTTGAATTCAAAAGCCTGTTTTTTCTGCAGTAAAAGTGCAAAGTGTTTTATTGGTTCTAGAGAGTGCTTCTGGAATGTTTGCCTCCAAATTAATCCTACTTGTACTTCATTTCACAGAACTAATTTAATTAATTTCTAATCAGGAAGACGTTTCCTCCGAGACTTGCTTTTTTCAAAGGAGTTTCTAGGTTTGAAAATGCAGTCTCTGAATAAGAGTGTTTAGATATTTGTATTGTCCATTAAAGTTATATTTCATATGCTGTTTCATAAACTATTCCTGTGACAAGAAAGTAATGACTTTAATAATTATATTAAGAATTAATATTGCAGCATTAAAGACTTGGTAAAAGCAATTCTGGCAAAGTTGTTACAGGTGTACAAAGGGATTTGACTAGAAACTTGGAACTTTAGTGTTCTGTGCAGTGATCACTTGGATGTTTTAATACATAGTAATGGCTTCCAACATTTTTTTTTTTCCTTAAAAGTGTTCAGCAAAAATATGGTAACTTATTAAAAATAAACATTCCTATTTCTGCAAGGCTTTAGCACATTTGATGTCAGTTCCTCAAGAATGGAAATAGAGGTATGACCTTACAAATGTGTTTGCAGGGAAAGTTTACTACCATTATCTAATTTCTGAGGTTGTCCTAGAAAACCTGGTGGTTTCTATTTGTTCACACATGTACAGGGTTGCATTTCTGCAGTTCATGTTTACGGAGCTTTCTTCTTACTTCACAGTAGAAAGCATTTTAATTACTCCTTGTTTTCCTATTTAACTTGTAGTTATTATGCTTCTGCTGAACAGATCTTTTGTCTCAGCTAAGTTTTATTAATGAAAGGGAAGTTGCAATAAGCTCTAAACTTTACATTTAGGATTATTAATGAAATCTTATCTTCACTTTAAATATGTCTGATGATCCAATCCTTACTTATTTCTTAACTAATTTATTGTAGTACTTTTAACTCACCCACATCTCTTTATTACCAGTTACGTACAACTTGACCACTTCATAGAATCGTAGAATGGTTTGGGTTGGAAGGGACCTTTAAACTTCACCTAGTCCAACCCCACCCTGCAGTGAGCAGGGACATCTGCAACTAGGTCAGGTTGCTCAGAGCTCTGCCCAACATGACCTTGAACGTTTCCAGGAATGGGGCTTCTACCACGTCTCTGCGCAGCCTGTGCCAGTGTTTTCACCACACTCATTGTAAAAAATATTTTCCTCTATCTAGTCTGTATCTCCCCTCCTTTAATTTAAAACTATCATCCTTGTCCTGTTGCAACAGGCTCTGCTAAGAAGATTGTCCCCATCTTTCCTGTAGGCCCGCCTTAAGTACTGAAAGGCCACAATAAGGTCTCCCCAGAGCCTTCTCTTCTGGAGGCTGAGCAACCCCAACTCTCTCAGCCTTTCCTCATAGCAGAGGGGTTCCAGCCCTTGGATCATTTTTTCTGGCCTACTCTAGACCCGCTCCAACAGGTCCATGTCTTTTCTGTGCTGAGGACTCCGGAGATGGACATAGTACTCTAGGTGAGATCTCACCAGAGCAGAGGGGCAGCATCTCCTCCCTCAGCCTGCTGCCCACTCTTCTTTTGATGCAGCCCAGTAGGCCATTGGCTTCTGGGCTGTGAGCGCACATTGTCAACTTAAGCCCAGCTTTTCATCCACCAGGACTTCCAAGTCCTTCTCCACACAACTGCTCTCAATCACATTGTCTCTCAGCCTGTATTAATACTGGGGTTGCCCCAACTCATGTGCAGGACCTTGCGCTTGGCCTTGTTGAACCTCAAGAGGTTTACAAGGGCCCACCTCTCAAGCTTGTCCAGGTTCCTGTGGAGAGCAACGTGTTCCTCGGCCATGTCAGCTTGGTGTTGTCTGCAAACTTGCTGAGGTTGCCCTCAATCCCACTCTCTGTGTCGCTGATGAAGATATTAAACAGCACTGGTCCTAGTAAAGACCCCTGAGGGACACCACTTGTCACTGATCTCCCTCTGGACATTGTGCTATTGACCACTACCCTCTGCATGTGACCATCCAACCAATTCCTTACCACTTCTGTGTTTGCAGCCAGCTCTCTGCTTTTCCTGAAACCTGTCATTCATGAAAGGTTTCTGTTTAAAAAAAAAAAAAAAAGGACACAACTCCCCCCAAAAACTACAAAAACCGAAGCCCCCAAACCAATCAAAATCCCCTACCCCAAGCCCCCATCTGCTGGCTATCTTTATAACTCTTGTCAACCCAGAGATACCTCCAAATACCCAACAGAGTTTATCCAGGGGATTAACTCTGGCTTTATCTTGCTTATATCTGCTTAATACCTTCTAGTTCTGTCTGTGATTTGCAGTCTTACCTGTCACACGCAGTCTTTCTTACTGTTTCCTGTTCTCACCATAATGCTGTTATGACATAATCTTTGACTGGTACTTCTCAGCCCCTTCCACAAAATAAAATAAATTCACCAGTTGGTTAAGTATATTCTGACAGTAGTAGTGTAAAATATGCTAAAGCTGTAATAACTTGGTTAAAATATTGAAATACTGGTCTATTTTAGAAATACGCAGAAGCCAAAAAGCAGCCACAGCATATATCCCAGCTTATTATCCTTGAAGAATTACACCCTGTTAGTGTATTTCTAGCTGTGCAAATTAAATACTACATTGACTCAAATTTTCCTGCTTGGTGGTAGTAAGACCAACTGATGTTATGGGAATGGTATTTTAATAATGTCTTGAGAGATGAGGTAGTACTTTGATCACTGAAAGGAATTGTCTTTCTGTAAGGATTTTTGTCTTGATTTACTAAAAAAAACGGAAGAGCTCTCGTTTGTGTGGGATTTTTATGTGCATTATCCAGGGAAAAAAGTGAAGTGCATATTTTGTCAGTTTCTAATTCAACAACACTGATCCAAATCCTACTGAAGTTTTAGAACTTTCTAGCTATTTCTATAGATTTTTGCATTAGGTTAAAAACAAAATACCTTTGACTTTCATGCAAGTGAACAACTTGCCTCTCAGATCATAATTTTCATCAATAGTGGAAGACAGGCAGAAGAATGGCCCTTTATAGGCATTGTGCTGTCATCTAGGATTTTCACACGCAGTCTTTCTCCTTGTGTGCAGGTAATGACTGATTAGGATTCAGTTTTCCAAAGATGAAGACTAATGACTTGCTTGTTCTCCATTTTTTCCTCAGGGAGCAGAATTCTTCTTCTTCCCCCAAGGTTGCCCCACAAGGTGTCCTCCTAAGAAAGCAAGAATGAGATGAATGTTTAGAACACTTTGTTCTTACATCAACTCCCTTAATAAGTTTTGTGCTTTATTTTCCTTGTATTGGTTTTACTCCAAATGTTTCTCCATGAGCACAGAGTTTTACTTAAATCTTACATCTGTTAAATGAATCTATTTGTGTGAGGCAGACTGCTACAATGATTAATATTTCCCATACTGCTGTGGACAGTTGATGCAAAACACAGGATAATATTTTCAAAACTGCATGTTTCTAACTAAAATCATATTAGTCATCTGTTCTAGACAAAAATGAAGGGCCGTGTCTGCACTCAAAGTGAGGTTACTTAAAAAGCAGACAGAAAATAGCATGTAAAAGTTTACGGCATTTTCAGAGCATGCATTGATATATGCAGCTCTAAAAGATTCCAGGGTGTGGGTTTCTTCTTTTCTGGAGGAAAAGACAGATGTTTGAACTCCAGCATTACCCACAGCACTAGTCATGTTTTCCAGGTTGGCTTTCTAGATGAATTGTGGCTTCCAGTCTATTATATCTCTGGGATTCCTCTTCTACTACATCAACATCTGGCATAGTGATTTTATACAATTTTGTGATTACTTTCCCCATTTAAAATACACCATTAAAAATGTTAAAAATGGTGACATATGTTATGGGACAAAGGAAAAATGATTGTGGCTGCAAAATGCCACCTCTGCTTTAATGGTTAAACATGAAGTTTTAGTCATGGCAAGTTAGAGAGCCTAATCATAACTTACCTTTGGTTTTAATTTATTTTTCTTACATCCGAGTTAGAAACTTCATCAAACAATAATCAGTGATGAGACAGGTATCTGAAGCATGAGGCACTAGCAGTCTGTGAAGCAATGGAGGCACCAAGAAACTTCTCAATCAAAGCTTGGCAGCCTTTAGCATGGCTGCTGTGGCCCAGCCCTCTCTTTAGCAATACATAAAAATTGCTGCTGAGGTCAGAAGGATTTCAGAGAAGTAAGAGAAAAAGAATCACGGTTCTTCTTCTTTCTACTTACTGGTGATAAAGCCTGTAAATAACACCCATGTTGCACACAACTGAATTTTGAGTATGAAAATAATGCCCCTGATGAATCTGGTGCAGACAGGAGTACGACAAAATCAGCTGACAGAAGGTGACTTCATAGAATCACAGACTTAATCACTTTTGATCTAGACTTCTGTATGGCATTAGCTTGTACCGTTAAAATGCAGGGTTTTTTCCTTCAGACTCAAATTAAAAAAAAAGAAAAAGAAGAAGAAAAAGGTCCTGTTGCCTTTCTCAATTTGTCATTTAAAACTTCACGTCCTATATATTTCATTTTATATGGGACCAGTGCTTTTTAATGTCATATAAGGCAATTTCTACTAGTTCTAAGCAGTCAGTGTCAGGGTTTCTTGAACGTGCAGTTGCATGTGCTACAAGTATAGTTAGTAGAGCTGCCAGAGCTCTATCTCCCTATTATTAAAGCGTCTGGGCACAAAGTCATCTTGCAAGGACTCAAAGACCAGGAGTTCTGGATGACTTTTTCAGAAACAGTCTGAACTGGGTGACTTCTAGGGGTACTGGTAAAGAAAACATGTCTCTGCCAAGCAGATTAGATGCCTCAATATTAAATTATGGAAGAGGAGCTTGCTAAGGTTTTGTTTTCTAGTTTAATTGCATTTTAGAGTTTTATATAATTAAGTCATCTAGAGCCTTAGAGGTAGATTTTAATAATTGGTTTAATTTTAAATTAATAATGTATACTAAATTCTCGCATTTAACCTAATTCAGGCTGATCCATAACCTAAGGCAAAAGGACTCATTTATAATGTCATCGGATTTTATATTCTACATTTTTCATTTCATCAGGTACTCCTTCATGTCTGTCTTTTTCACTAGTCTGAAAACAGTAATTGGAATTCATTACTTCTGTGAGATGAGGGGGGGAGGCAAATGCTGAGTGCAGCAGCAAACGTAACAGTACTTACATGCCTTCCTAGCAAGGAATACCCCCAATTCTGTAATTCAGAGAGGGATGTCCAAAGCTACCTTCAAACACTTAGTTATAAACATGAGTCCCAAACACTAAATCTAGATCTTTTCTTTGATAAGAAGCATATCAATAAATCATCTAATAAACATATTTAGTACTAACAAACTCTCATACCGGTTATGCTGTTGTAATATCTTGCTTCCCATTCAGTGCTTGCATTCTCAAATGTTTCTGAGTACAGCATTGACTTACTACTGTAGCCACTAACATTAGCCAGAATTTCTTAACTGTAGTCGTCTTTGTAGCTGCAATCATGGCAAAGTCTGTTGTCTTGTGCTCCCCCGGGAGCCTCTTATTGAGATTCTTAGAAAATAAATCAGTGACTGTTTCAGCCCACGTCCTAGTGAGTGGCTGACCCCTGTATTCCTTTGGATAGCTCTGTAGTGACTCATGACTCTTGTCCAATCCTGGCTATCTTAGCATTTTTCCATTCACTCTAGTTGCAGAACAGTGATTTTTCTGCACTTTAGCTATAAGAATATAAGGGAATTCTATTTAGCATAAATTGTTAGTTGACTAAATCTGTGTTTCTTACTTGGTTCATCATGTGGCAGCTAATTTTGGAAATTTCTGTTTGACATGTTAGTGCTCTGAGCAGCTCACAAACAGAGCAAGTCTTGGCTATCTCTTGTCTCTTTGTGCAACTGGCTATGCAGCGTGAACTTTGGCACTGCATAGACTGCTCCCATGTTCAGCCTGATTTAATTTATCAGTTTACACAGATTTTATTTTGGAAAAGAAATTTGGCCATGCTGATATGTGGAACTATTTGATCACAGACTGTGTTACACAGTAGGAAGATAGTGACCGGTTTGCAAAAATGAACAGTCTGAGTAAAAGTATGTAGCCAGGACGTACAGAAAACTACCAGGAATATAGTAGATATACAATTGAGAGCTAATTCTCATACAGTGTTTCAAATAATAACCCTTAATTGAATATCAGTTATAGAACATAACGTTTCATTACATTACCTTAGTGCAGGTAGCAAAAGTAGCCAAAGTTGTTGCACTGAGAACTGGAAAAAATAGTTTTCTCCCCACAGGGACAGCTGTTACCTTGGGGCTGTGTGTCCATCCCTACCAGATTTCAGTAACTATGGAGCCATAGCATCAGCACTGGCTCCCCACATTTTGGGGAGGTAATGAATTTCAGTAATATCCTTCAATAAGGGAGCTTTCTCTAGTCCAGCAGTATCATGTTCCTGTTTGGAGCTTCCATAAACTGTATCTCAGCTTAAAATACCTTGTAAGTTACTCTAACAAAGAGCAAGATTTCTTGTAAAAAGTAAAACTGAATCTTTTGGCATTTGATAACTTAGGTCATTGCACTGGTATTTTTCTAAATGTTTGTACACTTCATAGCTTTCATACTTTGGCAGATAAGCAAGCAAAGTCATTAGCTGAGATTTTTGAATCATAGGATGGTTAAATCCAGGTCATTAGAGGTATTTAACCATTTTAAGATTCATGTAAGATGCCTAAGGGTAGACCTTAAAGACGTTTAGACAACAAAATCCTGTTTGTTGAATGATTTTTTTTTTTTTCCCTCTGAATGACTTTATAGCATGAAAAATGTCATTTCTAGTTTTGTTCTGGTTTTGAACTTAGTATGACTGACACTGCACTGCATTCAGACTGTACCAGCCACACAGTCTTGCATAAAACCTGTCTGGGGATGTGTGTTGAGGCAGTCAGACTACAGCTGAGTATTGGGCCAGACTTTCATTTACCAGCAGATTTCTGTTTTAGTCACTTTATTGTTTCTGACCATAGCCCAGCCTTAGTGCCTGGGCTGTCCTGCCCACATCACAGACAAAATCGCGTCCAATAAAACCAGATTTAAGATACCACAGCATTTAATGTGAAATATAATTTCTATCTGCTATGATAAAGGTTTAGCAATTCCAGTGATGGGTCCCTTGTGTGGCATAAATGCAGCAGGTCTCTAGGTTCAAATTCTGCAAGCTCTCCTCTGTGCATAAAAAGATCTATGAAACAGTCATTACAGAAGGGAAGCCTCAGTTGTTTGAAAACAAAAACGTGTAATTTTTTTCTAATGTCGAAATTTGAAATTTTGTATTTATCAATGGATTTGATCAACTTACAAGGAAACTATTCTGGTGAAAACTGCTGGGTCTGAGAAAGGCTTTAGACAGAGCCTTTATTCTGAGGGAGAGAATGTATGCAGTAAGTAGCAGAAATAATTTGTGGTTCTTATTTTATTCTTAAAATATTTAAGACTCCAGCAGAGTGTGCAATAGAAATGGTGTTATAGAGGCCAAGTTACTGATGTTTAATATCACCAGCTTCTAGAATAGCTAGAAATCAATTTCTGTGAAGGGTTACCTGCCTGTTGTTAAAATTAATTTGGCTTTGCTTTTCTTTTCCAGATACAATTAAATATTTTAACCCGTTTAACAAATTGCTGCTCTATAACTTCCCTGAGTGAATCTAAGGGTACTATCACTTTTCTATATGGTACCAACTCTCCTTTCCATGGGGTGGGTGAAAGAGAAGAGTCACTGATTTTGAGCACTGCTACACAAAAGCAGCTCTTAAAGGGTGGTTAAAAATAAATATCTGGATATTATCTTAAAAAAAAAGTGCTAATTTTAATTTGAATTTCATATTTTCATATTTGAATTTCAGGGTTGAATTTCATATGTTTACCACGAAATTGTGATTTT
>JAAGNO010027565.1:52671-87929 GCA_033439905.1 Ceryle rudis
TTTAGTCTCCAATGAATGAGAAATGAAGTTCACTGCTCCTACTGCAAACTCTCTCATCTTTTCCAAGTATTTTCTGCATGAAACAAAAGATGTGCCCGAGCAGTGGAGATGGCAGCAGTGTATACTACACACTGGATATGATTGGAATTTGCAGAGAAGTGCTCTGTGCACAGAAATCAGGCTGAACATCCCTTTACTTTAGTACCATGCCCATGAAAAGGCAGGATAACAGCAGGAATCCACATCCCCTGTTTCTATGCTCCCTGCTTAAAGACACACATGCATAATCCTACAGGAGCAAAGCCTAAGGAGTAAACTTCAAAGTGCCTTCCTTTCATGAAATGTTTTGTGGACTAACTATTCCCATTCTCTATTTATATTTCACTAGAACACCTCGGTGGATGATATCTAATTAGAAAAACAAAACCTGTCAATATTGAACCCTCACATTTTGATCTTTTTGCTGTTGGTTTATTTTAAATTAGTTTCTAAGTTTAGATGTTGGGCATTTAAAAATGAAAAATTTTTCAGAATTTTAAAGAACCATTAAATCTCTGGGATTTTCTTTATTTGAAGTTAGTAATGAGACTTGCCTTAGGGTTTTGAAAAGATTTTAGGTTAATCCAGTCTGAAGACTGGAATCAGAACTACATTGAGTCTTTTAGTTCTTTCGTTCAGTATGGGGAACAAACAGGATGAACTGGAGATCTGTGTGTGATCTCACGCAATCCCTGAGACACAGCGGGACAGCTCACATGACTGGAACACTGTCATGGATGGCTATGTCCTTTTGAGGAAGGATAGGCTGGGAAGGCGAGGTGGTGGAGTTGCTCTCTGTGAGAGAGCAGTTGGAATGTATCGAGCTCTCCCTGGGGGGGCAATGAGGAGCAGGTTGAAAGCTTGTGGATTAGGATTAAGGGGGAGACTAGTATGGGAGACATTGTAGTAGGTGTTTACTACAGGCCACCTGATCAGGGTGAGGAAGCTGATGAGGCCTTCTACATGCAGCTTGAAGTAGTTAGCAACAAGGAAAGCTAAGGCCTCCTTAGAGAGGATGGACTGGATGATCTTTCTAGGTCCCTTCCAACCCCTAACATTCTATGATTCTTAATGTTTGTACAAAATCCATATAAAAATCCATCATCTTAAAGAGGTAGGAGTTTTATACATACCTCCCGATACAAATAAGTCTGTAAAGAACAAAGCAGAGGAAAATCAGTTTCTAGTTGTTCAATGTCCTTTAATAGCTTTAGCTTGTGATATGCAAGTTCTCTGGCAGTTTTCCCAAGAGAGGAGCTGGTAATGGTAGTGGCAGTGCCCTGGCCAGACTCCAGCGGGGAGCTCCAGAACTCTGTCTGCTGAGCTCCTTCCCACAATTACAAATGGGTAACTCTTCTCACCGAAATAAAACATCCACCCACTACATGCTCTCATATGCATAAGTAGTTGCAATATGCACAGATTCGGTGACTTAATGTCTATAACTAAGTAATCTCTTTGTTGTGATAACACAGTAGCCTTTAGTTGTTGTTTTGGATTTGGTTTGGGTTGGGTTTTTTGAACTTGTGGGCAAATTGGTTGTATAGGGTTAATGCATCAACAGAAATTTTGGCTTTGGAGACAATTTTGACTCTTGCAAGTTCAACAATGAAAGGGAAATTGGCAGAAATTTCTTTTATAATGACGTCTATAAGTATCAACTGCAATATGAAGTATTGCAATAAGTGAGCTGTCAACGTCTGTGAGAGAAAGCGGAGAAGAGAAGGCCTGGCATCTCTGAGCCTCAGGAAACTGGAAGGAGGGAAAAGTCTCTCTCCAACCAAGAGTAGGATTTAGGTTTTTCAGCATATTTTAACTTCTGAATGCATGTTTTAAAGAAGCAGTCTTTGCAATTTTACCTACAGGAGTTCTTTGTATTGCTTCTCATGCAGAAAGCAAGATGTCATGGTTTTTTTAGCAGGCTATGTCTGCTCATCTTTTCCAGCCTTGGAACTTGCCTTTGCTTTGCTTCTTCTAAACTGGCTCTTTTGAACAAGAGAAAATAAAAAAGAAACTACACAACAACCTCCTATGAAATGTTTAGAATTTTCATAAAGAATCTCAAAGATAATGTTGGTGTGTTGGGTTTTTTTGTTTGGTTGGTATTGGGGTTTTTTTTGGTGTGGGTTTTTTTTTTGTGTGGTTTTTATTTTGTTGGGGTTTTGGGGTTTTTTTGGGTTTGGTTTTTTTTTTTTTCAGTGAAAAGAGAAAGAGAGGTGTACTTCAACACAAGCATCGGGTTTGAAAGACATTTGCAGATGCTTGTGTCAGGCAATGTTAGCGTGACATGATGACTATCCTGGGCCAACAGTTGTATTACTTTTTCAGTTTTGCCATCTGGTATATAAAACATAGATTTTAACTAAGTTTATCCTAACCATTAGTGTTCTGTGTATGGTACATGTGGGCATTTACTGTTCGTAACAAATAAGTAACAAACATCTTTATCTAATGTTGAAAATCATAGAATGTTAGGGGTTGGAAGGGACCTCTAGAGATCATCCAGTCCAACCCCCCTACCAAAGCAGGATCACCTAGGGCATGTCACACACGAGCACATGTAGACGGGTTTTGAAAGTCTCTAGAGAAGGTGAATCCACAACCTCTCTGGGCAGCCTGTTCCAGTCTCTGTCGTCCTCGTGGTAAAGAAGTTCATCCTCGTGTAGAGGTGGAACTTTCTATGCTCAAGTTTATACCCATTGTTCCTTGTCCTGTTGCTGGGCACTACAGAGAAGAGATTGGCCTCTTCCGTTTGGCACCCACCCTTCAGATATTTATAGACATTAATAAGATCCCCTCTCAGTCTTCTCCTCTCAAGACTAAACAGCCCCAATTCCCTCAGTCTTTCTTCATAGGGGAGATGCTCAAGTCCCTTAATCATCCTCGTAGCTCTCTGTTGGAATCTTTCCAGTAGATCCCTGTCTCTCTTAAACTGGGGAGCCCAAAACTGGACACAGTATGCGAGGTGTGGTCTAACTAGGGCAGGATAGAGGGGGAGAAGAAAATATATTGAATCTTGCTGTTTAAATATATGTTTCTATTGTAACAGGAATCTAACAACTATAGAGCTATCAGCATGCTGCTGGTTCTGCAGTCTTTGTTCAGGATTGCACGTGAGGGAAAACAAAGTTCTTAATCTCTAATTTTTAATAGATTTTTGTTTTCCCAACATTTAAGAAAGCAATGACTCTTTAGAGTCACATTTGCAAGCAGATTTCTTTGGCAAATATACTTCTGGTGCAGCTGTATGTTGATATTCTTACTTTCTTGTGAAATTAAGAAATGTCTGATGATGATTTAATATTTTCTTGATTATAAAATAGTTATTCAGTTTGTAGTTTTGTACCCTAACCTCAGATTTATATTTGAAATTGTTGCTAGATTCCTGCAGAATGCAGTAAGTTTTAAACTCTTGACAGTTGTTAGGGAAACGAAAATTGGGCTTCTCAGATAGTACAAGACTTTGAACTTTCCCAGTGGTAGGATTTCACCCTTCGATTATGCCAAGAGTTCCCACATAAGAGATGCCCGAAAGCTTCAGTAATTTTTTTTTTTTTTTTTCCTCTTGGGAAATCCGAATTAGTTTCAGGCCTCTGTCAGAATACATCTAAGTGGGTATGGAAGCAGGCAAGTTCCAAAATCACTTTAGATTAAAAATCTGGCCAATGATAATTTGTGTTCCCTGTAAGCTGCTTGCACTTCTTGGTATCTAAATATAGCTTTAAAATATGTGGCCGCAAGGAAGGATTAGTACCACCTTATGATAAATATGATTACGTAGAATAATTTATTTGAAGTTGCTCTGGAATTTGCCACTCCTATATTTGTACACCTTTAGCTACTCCTGGAGGAAAGCGAGCAAATGGAATTTTTCTGAGATTTATATTTGCAAGCTTCTTTCAAAGAACCAATGATTCTCTCATTTATTTGGAAAATGAAAAAGAGAATCTATGCCCTCTTCTGTATTTTGTCATATTGCTGACAAAATATTGCAGCATTTCATCAACAAACCTGGAGAAACTGTCAGTCTCGCAGTTCAGTAGAATATCAACAGATGGGGTGAATATTTTGAATGTTCAGTAAAATAAGTGGGAAGAATGCATAGATTGAATTTACATTCTGCAACTTAATTTTGTGATGAAAGACGACATTCAAGGCCCGTCTTCTAAGCAAGAGTCACAGCGTAAAAGTATGAAGAAAAAAACTCATGCTAAAACATATTTGTTTAATCTTCAGGCTTTGTGAGATATAGAAAGCTCTGGATTAGAGTCTTAGCAAAAAATTAATGCAGTTAAAACTTGATGAGAAAATATGGGGGGAGGGACATACGATGAAAGTCTAGGGAGTTGTATACTATGGTATTTTGGCAGTTGATGGCACTAAGTGGCTCGATGGGTCTCGTCCTTTCCTCATTTGAGTGATTGCTTGATTCCTCATATCCCCGGGATCTCTGTTTGAACAATCATTCTTCTGTAAATCACAGGATGAGCAGTGAGCAATTCTATGAATTATTAGTAGCATAGCGATGGTCTTTGGTACAGAGATGGAATTATGTGACTGCTACAGTGGTCATAGCCATAGGCACACTGGAGGAATTAGGAGGTTGTAACTGTTTCCTTGTTAGGGTATAATGCCCTGATATGTCATTCAGTGTACATATATATATATTTACATGTGTATATAAATATGTACCTGTAGAGTGTATGTATCCACGTAGAGTGAATGAATTTTGTGAACGGAGAACTCGAATTTGGCAGTACATTAGCAAATATTCTGTCAAGAAGGTTAGACCTCTAGTTTTTTTTTTTTAATTTATTTTTTCTTTTAATCAGATATAATATTTGTGAGATATGTCATGTTGATAATGCTGAAAATAAAATTTACCTTTTCTGAGAACAGACTCGGCGTGGACAGGTGTAGATCAAGCTGCTAATTTACTCAAGCTAATTCAGAGAGACAACTTTAAAGCACGTTTCAGCCTTCAGGGCATCTTCTGATGGATAGTTCTGACAGCTTATGTATTAATAACACTTGTTCACTAGAAAATAATTTTGAAACCATAGATCACCTATGTAGTTATCCTACAAATTAACTTACAGTTGTTGGAGTGGGTTACATCTGAATTAGAAGCCTACCAGTCAAAATATTTCTATTTCATTATCAAGCCTCTAAATCATTTTCTTTTAACAAAATTAAGGAAAATAAAAAAAATCTAAGTAATCTTGTGCAGGGCTATGAGGTCTGGAAAGTCAAGTTGGTGTGTACAAGGTGGGTCACTTTATAAAGTGAATTCATTTAATTGCATGCCTTGAAAATTCAGTCAGGTTGCTGGTGTCTCTTTTGCAACGTAGGTAAATAGGCTGAGTTTGACTGCTGGTATTATCAGCTGCATTACACGGATAACACGGTAGCATATAGGCCTCATGTTCACTTTAAAAAGATTTTTTTTTTTTTAATTTGCAGTTCTAAGTTACTTCTGCTACCCTTAATGCCAATGTGCATCTTCCCACCTTCTTGACTGGCTACAGTGTTTATTTTTTACAGTGGAAAACTTGATGGCTGTGGATGAATCATCTGGCCAGCGACAACTAGCCTCGTCTGGAATGATGTAACTGGTAGTCAGATGCATGTGAAAGGTGGTCATTATCTGAAGCGATGCTAAAATTACAGTATTTCTAAACCAAAAAATTCAAACATCACAGTATAAAGGTTACATAGTGAAAAAGAATACTTAGTTTTGTTCAGTATCCCTTCATTTAATTTAGATGATGCTATTCTACATCTCTGTGATGCCACTGCAACTATTCACCATGCAACTGAGCTTACTAGATAGGTGCTGTGCAAACCTCAGGACAAGGATCATAGAATGGTAGAGGTTGGAAGGGACCCCTTGAGATTATCTAATCCTACCCCCTTGCCAGAGCAAGATCACCTAGGGCAGGCCACGCCACACAGGAACATGCCCAGGTGGGTTTTAAAAGTCTCCAGAGAAGGAGACTCCACAGCCTCTCTGGGCAGCCTGTTCCAGTGCTCTGTTGCTCTCACAGTGAAGAAGTTTTTCCTCATGTTGAGGTGGATGGTCCTATTGTTTTCATAGCGACCAGTGTATAATGTGACATTCAAAATCTGTGGATTGCCAGAGAGCAATCTTTGTTCTTCTTCTAATACCGAGTGTCCTGAGAATATATAATATTTGTGAGAATAAGTCTGATGTGTAGAGTGTTCTGTGGATTGAGTCCTTTCCTTGCTTAGAGCTGAGGCAAGTCAAATGGCAGCAAGGAAAGCCTCTGTAGGCTCCTAAGGCTGTTTTGTGTCCAGTCTGGTATTCCTCAGCTTTCTGTCCTACACTCGTGGCCAATCCTCACTGTGGGACAGAAAATAGGGTATCTGCGCTCCCAGACTCCCTGGTCCATCCTTCTGTGACACTGCTGATCAATCACTTCTGACAGAACTGCATCAGAAGAAAGCATGGTGATCACCACATTTAAGGCTCTTTGAATACAGTTCTCTGAAAATTATCACAGAATGATGGGTCCTTTGCTGTTTGTAGCAGACAGAATTGTTCCTTCACATGTAAGATATCTTTTGCTGTGTTGTGTCATATTTGCCATATAATTTAACTATCATTTGCTATATTACTGTGTAATTAACTTTGAATTGCAGTTTTGGACATGTTCACAATATGCTAAGTGTGAAACATTCTATATTTAGGAAGTGCAATGGTTTTGAGAATAGCCTTGCTCAAACTTTTTTTGGCACATTTCTCCCTGTCACAAGGCAGGTCTTGGAGCAAAATCAGGCTTTGAAACAGGTTTGTGCAGAATTCCGACCTGCTGAATGGATGTTTCATTCTTAGCACCGTAAGATGACAACAGGTCCCTGAGTACTGAAGAGGCACAGTAGATAGTTTGTTAAACAATGGAGAGCATTTGTAGTGGACCAAATTTAAGCATTTTTCTGCCACTGATTGTATTTCCAGGGAAGCACTATTAATATCTTAATTAAGATCTAAGTCTTAGTCTGCTTCTCAAATGCTTTTTAGACTCAAAAGTAGAAATAAAAAAGTGTTTTGAAGCACTGTTAAATGACTTGCACATTCTGTTGAGTCACATCCTGCTCCTTTCTTAGGGGAAATGAACATGAGACCTATCAGGGTTTATGCCAACAATTGTATGTTTAATGTGAAACATTTGGCAGTAACAGATCTCATTTTATTGCTTGTGCTGATTTTGCGGATTGATAACTCCACTCATTTCAGTGGCACTAGTGGTGTTTCATCTTGGAGAGCAAAGCTGCGTTCATAGAATGTAAAATGCAGTCTGCCAAATACAGTAACAATGTGTTGGGGAAAACCAAGAAATTTTCATTGTCTGCTCTAGACAAAGATATCCATAGTTTCTGCACTTAGCTCTTTTTGGTAGCTGGACACGACAGTATGAATTTATTAGTGCTTGAATGTAGGAGGTTGTTATCAAAAGTGACCTAGAAACAAATAATTATAATGTCATTTTATTTTCATTGGTAATTAAATTACTGAGGCTGGAACAGACCTCCAAGATCATGAAGTCCAGCCTATGACCCAACACCATGACATCAGCTAGACCATGTCACTAAGTGCTACATCCAGTCCAACACTGCAAGGGATGGTGACTCCACCACCTCCCCCGGCAGGCCATTCCAGTGTCTAACGACCCTTTCCGTAAGGAAGTGCTTCCTGATATCCAACCTAAACCTCCCCTGGCACAGCTTCAGGCCGTGCTCTCTTGTTCAGTTACTGTGAACTTCTGTAGGACTTCTAGAAACAGAAATAAAATTTAAGAAAAAAAATATTTTGTGTCTGTGGACGTTAATCTGCAAAGATGTTGTTGCTAATGAGACAGAGCGAGCAATTTTTTTATGTCATTAACCAGACTAAGGTGTCACTTTACAAGGTGACTTTTAGTTAAACTCCTGAATAGTTTTGTGACTGCCTTGAGATTTCGATTAACTTTTTATTACATGGAGTATAATGTCATTAATAACCAAGAAAATGATGAGAGAACATTGTAACACAAACGTCTTCTTCAGAGAATTGAAAATGGGAAATGTTAATGCTGCAGTGGTCTGTGAATTGAGTTGTTTATGGTAGATCCATCCTGATAAAAGTAGATGTACAAAGAAAGAAAAAGATGGGAGAAGTTTGGTGTTAGGAAATTTGATGAGAGGTGCTTCAAAGGTGGAGGGACGCTCCCTTATTTTAGTAAAACTGTTAATTGCTCAGAACAGTCTGCTCCAGAAGTGCAGGAGAAACACTCAGCAGAGAGTGCCCAGTGTATGGCAGCTTGACAAGGCAGGAGGTGCCCTTCCCCTCCTCGCTGCAGGAGCTGCTCTCCACCTCCTTCAGAGAAAGCAGCTGTGCCCAGACATTTGTTCCAAAGCTTTCCTTCTAGTCAGAGTCATATTTCCCTTGAGGTTCAGGTTTTGAGTGCTTGAATAAACTTTATATCTATTTCCATAATTATTTTATCAATGGTGCTGATACTTCGGACACAGAATTTAGACTTTGTACCAGTGATGCAAAGAAATCTTTGATACCAAAGTATGGACTATGCTAAAGGCAGAAGGACGCAACACCCAATAGTATCTTGTAAAGTACAAAATATGGGCTCATTGTTGAAGTGTGAAATTAGTGCCTGCTTCTTCCAGCAGGCTAATTCTTCTTGTCACACTGATGAAATTTAGTTCAAAACAATGCTGAAAAAAGTAAAATGAGGAGAAATAAGTTGATATAAACCTCTCATAGTAATTACAGAAAAGCCTGAAAGAAGTCTTAGACTTTTAAAGGAATCAAAGAAAGGCAACTTAAAGGAAAATAAAAAGACTGGAATGCAGAATTATTTAGGCTATGAAATATGACTGACAAAGACATTTAAAAATATATATATATTTTTAAAGTCAAGTAGCATGCCTATGTCAAGTCAAGTGTCTATTCTGATTTCTTTTTTTCTTTTTTCTTTTTTTTTTTTTTTTTTATTAAGTTGTAAACCAGATTTATAAACCTTGGAAATGGACATTTCTAAGACGGAAAGTGGATTTCTAAAAACTGGAGAAAAAGGGCTATTTTCTAGAAAGGTTTGTGCCTTTCTAATTTGGGCCACTTTCAAATATTCAAAATATAGTTCTTCTCATAGTTCCCTCATCTGTTTCTTCTTCAATTCCTTCATTTCATAGTTGTGGAGAAGCCTAACCACTCAGAAATACCAGACTACTTTGGTAGGAACATAAGTGATGACAGATGCCACTATTTTAGGGAATGAAAACTGGTAATCCATGTAATTTTAAAAACACGGGGAACTCAATAATGGATTTTCTTCTGTACAGTGAAATGAACATGTCTAACTGTCCACTTGTGATTAGTTTCTAGTGTAACCTTGAGAACTCGGGGCAATCAGACTTCCCAGGAGACCATGGTACCCTAGAAACAGGGCACCTAAATCTGGACTGTGAATCCATTTTGTCACTTCTTTAAGTAGGGCTGCAATTAATAACAGTATTTCCTGCAGTGGAAAGAAAATCCGTATGACCCGGCTGAACTAGTTTCTTCTGATTTTTCTGAAATGCAAACAAAGGAGCATCATTATGTGATTTATAGCTATTCAACAGTTTTTGTTTGAGTTTTTGTATCTTTCTTGAATGGGAAGTTTGGACACATGAAGTAGCTGTGCTGGTTACCATTCCCCAGTTGCTATGTAGAACTGCTGTTTTGTTATGAAAGCAGCACTGAGATGTTGGTGAATTACTGTGAATTTCCAGGTGACGTGCCTCAGATTCTGCAGTTGGCATAGTTTGTTTCTAGCTGGTTCCCCCCCCCCCGCCTCAGTTTCAAACCACCACTTGGTATTACTTCAAGACTGGACGAAATGGAGATGTTTATTATTAGTCTCTGAGTGTATAGTGGAATTTTCAAAATACACTTTCTGAATTCTTCTTTTGTTATATGAGTTAAAAGGCACGTTTGTAAAATGATTTGAAAATTACATGAGGGCAAACACAATCTCATTTCCTCCATTCCTATTTGCTTTGCAGAACTCATAAGAAAGGAACAGACTCTAAGAGGGGAAAGTCTAATGCCTACTGCTTTGCAGATCTGTTTTTACACAGTTGCATTTACAGTGTGGATGATATTTTAAGCTTTCAGACTTTTAATATTTTTTTTTCATTAACTTTTTTCTTAATGCCTTACCAGCATCTGAGTATATAACCTTCCTTTTCTTCCTTTTGCAAAGCAGACGTATAGCAGTGCTAAAGTGGATATTAGAAAAAAATGTAAGCAGTAGGGGAAAACCATAGTTCAAGCTGGCATTAAATCAGTTGCTTATAGTTAATAACAAGAACAAAACACTAAAAACCCCACCCTTCCAAGTACTCTGTTTCATGTAGAAACCTTGATGGTTAAATTCATCGTTCTTGTGTTTTCCTTGGATGCCTTTTTAATGTCTTTAAACACAACGAATAGCCTGGGAAAACGTCATAAGATGCTTTGCAGCCAACTACTGAGTTTTTCATCCTCAGACCCTCCTAGCTCCTTTGCAGCCTGTTTTCATCTGTTCAGTTCCTGTTTGGTGACAGGCCCACATAGCTACTTGTAGTTCCAAACCCTAGCAGCTGGATTATAAATGTTTGCTAAAATCATTAGTAATGGTTAAGTGCCTTCAATCTGGATGCAACTAAAATATATTTTATCATGTATATTTCCTTATTTTGTCTGTAAAGATCAAAATGTCTTTATTCCACCATACAGCTACTAATTGATGCTGCTATTGCTTAAGGACCCTGGACTTCTTGCCAACCTCAGAGACCCTGGTAGGCTATCAATGGTTCAGATAGCTTCCTGAACTCCAGAAACATGTACAAAGATTTAAATTGAGTCTTTTTTTTTTCTTTTTTTTTTTTTTCTTTTTTTCAAAAAGAAAGTTCAGGAGTGTGGGGGTTTGAGATATATTTTTCGTAGAACATCTGGAAATTCTAAAAAAGAAGTCATTAAATTCCTCAGTGTTTTCCTCATCCTTAGTCACTATGTATCCCCCTGCATCTAATAAAGGGTGAAAATTCTTTCTAGTCCTTCTTTTGTTGCACATGTATTTATAAAAACATTTTTTATTGTCTTTAACAGCCATAGCTAGATTGAGTTCTTGTTGGGCTTTGGCCTTTCTAATTTTCTCCCTGCGTAGCTTCACTACATCTTTGTGGTCCTCCTGAGTGGCTGCCCCCTTTTCCAAAGGCCATAAACTCTCCTTCTGTTCTTGAGTTCCGGCCAAAGCTCTCTGTTCAGCCAGGCTGGTCTTCTTCCCCAGTGGCCTTCTCTTTTGGGACATGGGGATGGCCTGTTCCTGTGCTCCAAGATTTCCTTCTTGGAGAGTGCCCAGCCTTCCTGGACTCCTTTGTCCTTCGGGATGGCCTCCCAAGGGATGCTGCCGATCGGTATCCTGAACTGTCCAAAGTCTGCCCTACAGAAGTCCAAGGTGGCAGTTCTGTTGACCTCTCTCCTTACTTCTGCAAGAATCAAAATCTCTGTTATTTCATGATCATGGAGCCCCAGTGCACTGTATTTCAGAGAGATCTCAACACTTGATTCTCATTCTTCTTGGGGAAATCCTACTTCATATAAATAATTTAAAAATTTTTCAATGGATCACCCCTCAAAACTCAATGATTTTTAAAATATGGCATAATTTTTTTTTCTTAATACTATGCAAACTAATACATGAAGTTAGTGACTTGCCAAAATAGTGAAACCCCAAAATAAAGTCCTGGTGTTCTGATACTGAATATGCATTTTTATCTTATTTTTTTTTAGTTTCCATTTATTATTACATTTAATAACTTGGATCAAATATTTGTAGCTACTTCCTGAGAAAAAGTTGCAGGAACTACAAATAAAGTTTTTCATCTTTTGAACTCCACCCTTCTTGGTGTCCTGACGTGATCTGTGAGATCCCTATCTTTAATTAATCTAGTATGGCCATTCCTGTGTCTGAGAGAACACTCATAAGAAATGTAGCACAGTGCCTCTCCCTCCCCCAACTTTGCTGAAGTACAATCCCAACTGTGCAGACATCAGTATACACAGTTGAAGGTTAAAGAATTTTAAAGTAGTTCACAAGGAGCAAAAAGATGAATCATTCCTGATTCTTTTTTTTTTTTTTATCTGGTTCTCCTTAGTCTTGTGGTGTTCCAGAGCTCACTAGCTGTATGGTCAAATTTTTGGCAATGCATGTAAGTGTAATAGGCAGTTTCTTCTTTCCTTGAAGTGAAAATCCAGCTACCACTCCCGAGGATGAAAGCCGGCAGGTTTGCATTAGCACCAAGCCATGTCTTAATGACAGGGTTTAAGTCCCATGAACACTTGTCAGCTGCTCCGCTATGATCAGAGGATCAATGTGCTGTCTGCTGTGGCAGCAAAATATTTGATCTTTTAGTCTCCTGTTAGGTGGCACATAGCTGTTTCCTTTTCTCATGCGTAGCTGCAGATGTGAAAAGGCATCTCCTCTACAAGCATAGGTGGGAAGAAATTCCAACAGATGATCAAATCTCTCCAACCTGTATATTTTAGACAAAGTTTTCCATGGAAGCATAGTTTCATGACATGATCTGTCAGTGATGGGTATAAATCATATTTATTTTAAGATCAGCACCCTCAGAGCTGTAGAAAAGCCAAAGTGGTCTATTTAAGAACAATTACAGTAGTATCAGGGAACACAAAGATGATCTATTGAAAAAAATGCTTGTAAAATAATACGCAAGTAAAAATAACATATATATTAAAAATCCATTACACATTTGTCAACAAAGAGAAATTACATCTGATTTTACAGAATGATTGATTGTAACACATCCGTGCAGCAGGACACAAACTCAGCGAAATGACAGTGTAGAAAACAGTACTGCACTGTTGCTGGTTTGTATTTACATGATGGACAGATAGATTTCTCTGCTTGGGAAATGATCCCTCTGTCTGTGACATTCAAGTGACACGTCTAGCAAACAAACGTACATAAAAAAGAAAGTGTCCCCAGGGAAATCCTGCATGTCAATTGGGCAGGCTGATGGACAGGCCCATGTTACATCCTTTTGTATCATGGTGGCAGGGCAGAATCATTCATCACCATTTTTAAAGAGCAAGGATATGACTGAATTGCCTTTTTCCTTCTGGAATGGGAGAGGAGCAATAGAACTGCAGGGTTCTTGGAGTCTCCGCATTGCCTACTTAATATCGTATGGCAGCTGCACTTCCCCACCCCTGTTGAGCTTGTGCATTTAGGAATGATAGTGTACTTAATGCAATGGATGGTCTTGGCTTTGATTTTTCCCTACTGCTGGCCTGTTCTTTTAAACTTTGCCTGGTTTGGTTTGGTTGGTTTGTTTGTTTGGGTTTTTTTCAGTGTAAAGGTTTGACTTCACTTCTGGACTATCAGCTGTATTTATCATGCAAATAAGTATCTGAAGTTTCCTACATGGGCAAACAAACAGATGAAACTCTTATCTCATCTGTTGGCATTGGCAAGCTTCAGTGAAGCTACTGACGATATTCTGTCTGGATTGTTGTGATCTGTCATGGCATGCCCTAATACGGGTTTTCCACTAGTTTCCAGTATCTCATCTGTGACCTTTTATATGCAGCTCTTACCTACTGCTTGCTTCCCTTTCACTCAGTTGCTAATCATTTAATTTCAGATTTTTGGTTGTTATGCTAGAAGCCATCTCCACATTGTAACTAAGACAACTGTAAAAGGTTGAGTGTTGTTATGGACATCACTGGCAATAATCTGAGAATCTTTTCACTGCATCTAAGTCAGACTTTATTGTGGATATTGATAAATGGATTTTATGTCTGTTTATTCCCTGAAAAGCTCTTCATTCCAAAGAAACTTGAGATTTTGAAAGCAAAGCTTCATTTTTGCATGTTTTGTGGCTCAGTTTTACTGAGAACTAATTGAGGTTATAGTAGTAGCTGACCTAATTTATATGGTAGTGGAGGCGATAATTAAGAGATTAGATTTAAAAGGAGATGGAAAGTAAGCTGTCACTGAGCATCAAGTATAGATTATGGACTCATTTAGGCTTTTTTTAATACTGAACCATAGTAACAAAACTGAAGGAGAGAGAGAAATATCTTTGCTGATGTGTGTCCGAGTTTCTGTGTCGCAGAGTAGGTGTCTGCCTCGTCTACGTGGACTGATAACGACACAATGCTATTCTGGGGATTTTCAGACATGGATGGATTCAAGGTCATGAAATTTCTAGGACAAAGCTGCTGTGTGGAAATTGTCCCATAAATGACTAACATGAGTTCTAGGCACCATACAAATGTAAGTAATGAAGAGCTGTTAAATCAGTGCACTCGTTCGTTGGTTTTCTCTACTGCTGCAATACTACTTCTAGGAGAGTGGTACCAAGAAAAGGGGATGCAAGACAGGCATTTCAGAGTTGGCTCCCTTTTATGCCTCCTCCCCCTCTCCTTTTGAAATACAAAAGAAACCTGCTCACTTGTTTGGAGCTTGCTGTGCATTCACCATACCGTCTGTAGTGAAGCGTGGTCCTTTTTCCCCTTTTCAGTCTCAGTTAGCCGTGGAAATTGTGACCAAAGTTACTTTGGAGAGAGAAAGTTCAGTATGGAAGTAAGGAGCAGAGGAAGAGGTAAGAGTAGATTAAAGCAATACAGTGTAGAGAAATAAAAAGCATATAGATCAGAAATCCTGGCTATGAGGCTAAAGGCTCTTTTTGTGAGTATGTACGGTAACCTCATGTGAAATAATTGGCATAACAAACCCATTGCTATTGATCTCAGTTTTGCTCAGGATTTTCCTTCTTCAGGATCTTCCTTTCTTGTCTAAACCAAAGCTGAGATTCTGCTGCCTTTTGGTCCATTTCCCCTGTCTGGGTCCTAATAAGCTTGTTTAACTGTAGTCTTTCAGTTTGTGGGTACCTGGTAAACTAATATATGAATACCAGTTTTCTGTGTGGGGTTGAGAATTTTAGAATGGATAAAAAAACAGAAGGAAAGTGTTGGGTTTGGACAACTGGAGTTTTTAGTATGCATTGGCTTATTGCCTGTGGGCCAAAACCAAGAAATCCTTGCCCATTTTTCAGGCTGTTCTACTGATTTATGTATTTGTATATGCGTGTTGGGAGAAGCTGAAATACTTTTATCCTAGACTGAAGGCACATGTACCAAAGCATTAAAATTAGGGAATAAATACCATTGCATGGTACTATAAAGCAAGTTATAGAATTGGTCTAGGTGTGCAAATATTTTCAAAAATAATTTTGAGTAGGTGAAAATGTACTCTGCCCCAAACACAGTATTGATTCTCCCCCAGCTCAACACTTGTGTTTTGGAGGGAAATAAGACTTCTTTTAAAATATATATTTATACGAGTTTGACCGAGCACAGGAGTGTCCGAATAAATCGCGTGTTCTTTCAACTTTGGCATCTGTACATAATGTTGTACTTAAGCAATATCACCTTGATAGCGAGTCACTTTGGTTGACTTTGTTTGCTTAAAATACCTATGGAAACCTTTTAGTTCAGCAACAATCACCGTGTCATAGTCCTTGAGGTGACATGATGCATCTCAGAGTGACGTGCTCATCTGGATGCAGTTGAAGGATTTTTAAAATAAGATTATTTTTGACTTTATTATCAAAATTATGAAAATTATCAAGACAAGAAGTTTGCAATTAACTTCAGTGGGTTTCAAAAAAATATTAATTTTATATTTTTTTGCACATCCTCCAAAGATGGAAAAACTTTGAAGTCTCATTTTTAGCCATCATTAATACCTTGGTTTTTAAACAATGTTGCTTTATTCTGGAACCATCTCTTCACTGGATGTTAATTAAAAACAATGGCAAAAATGTAAAGCAGGCTGTAGTTTTCTGTCTCTCTTGTTTGCCGCTTCGCTGATTTTTCACCGTTTCTCACTTTTTATTTTTACATAACATATCTCTACCAGGTTAATTAAAAATAAGGATTCCTTTTCTGGACATGTAGTAAACCATGCATTAAGTTTGAGAAATATTTTGGACATCCTTGCAGAAGGCTTGTGTCATTATTTCTGCAGATTACAAAAGGTACCATTATTTCCTCAGAGGTTTCTTGAAGTCAGGAATACCTAGCCAATGAGTCAGAATCTCTTCACATTTCGCCTTTTCATAATTTTCCAGTTGCAATGGTTGTCTGTGTTGTTTTTTCTAAACCCCATAAATGTAAAAAAAATTCTAATTAAGTGAAAACAGACTGAAATGTGACTCATCCTACAAGTCAGGGATTGGTTTGCTGATGTAATTTCGCTTTCTACAGCCAAAACCTGGGAACAGTTATAACTAGTTTAAGATGATATTATATTTCTATACAACAAAATCACAATACTCTTAAAGAAGAAAAGTTTTCATAGGAATGACTTTCTTTCAGTCCTCCTATTATTAAGTAAATTTGATCACTCTCCAAATCAGTCCTGCACTCCTGCATGTCAGAGGAACACTTTATTAGAACTCAGAAATCCAGCGGGGAATTTTCAAATGAAACAGTAGCTTTTTTGCTCCATCAAAAGGGATTTCTAGTAGTCAACTGTGCAGCTGTAGTAACCTCATTGTTCAGGGTAAAGTGAGATTCTGCTTAGCATAATGCTGAATTTTCAACCTTCCTCTGTATTTTCTGGGGAGCTTGGTTAAAAGACAGAAAAAGGTATTTTTAATGTTGCATTGCTTAAGAAATAAACGGAAAGTTAATTTTTGAAAAGTTAGGATTTCTTTGGTTCCAAAATGCCTTAGCTCACAGTCTCTTTGTTTGCTTTATTGGTTTATTAGCCTTGCTGGGAAAACAGACTTCTAAGATCTTATGGGAAAAGGGGAGGAGGAGCAGGGAGGACCAAATAGATTAACATCTGAGAGAGAATTACAAAGCCGTGAAATAAAAACAGCTTTTGGGTCACCACTGTGAAGTGAGTCATGCATTTGGTTAGGGACTCATGGAAGTAGGACTATGTACAAGAGACAGCAGGCTGCTGAGGGATGGCCTGAAGGGGAGAGGGAGGAGAATGCTTGGCTGTCTGAAAAGGGGAAACCTTGGGTATGCCCGTTGCTTGAAGAAGTTGGGATCCTAAAGTGGGATGATTTATTTCATGTTTCTCAACTCTCCTAACCTGGCCAGAATTGTCTGCCTTGGAATGTGCAGATCTTTTAATGTCCTAAGCTGGGTACTTGCACTTAGCCTGTGCAGGGGACCTGGAGCAGTAAGCCTTGGCTCTCTGATGTCCTAGCTGCATTCACAAGGGAGGCACACACCTCCATCCTCTCTTTTCCTTAGCTCTCCTGCATGCCTCCAAGGTGTAATCTTACTCATGTGTGTTCACTTGTATGTCCCTTATTCTCATGATCCAGTACCCTCCTTAGCTAGGACATTAACCTGTGTCTTGCTATTTCCCTGGTCTTTTACCATCCATCCACATTTGGCATGGAATACAAGTTGAAGTAATTTGTACAGCATTAGCTGTAGAAATAAAAATACGGTTTAGGAATCCTGCCTGCCAAAGTCGGGAAGTCATGTTTCTGTGCCACAGCCTTCTTTGGCAACTGCAGTTACTCTTTAGTGCCTGACCAGCCACAAATCTGGTCACATTTCTGCCTCTCTTTTCAGCTGCCACCACTGCTGTGGGCCAGACGCTGGTACAGCTGGAAGGGACTGGAATGGAGAGTGAAGAGTGAAAGGAAGGTTCACAGTAGTGGAAAACAAGGTATGTGTGTGGCAAAGAGGGAGTGCAGATACTTTGTAGATATACACCATCTTCTTCACTGCATCTTTCTTAAAATGTCTTAGGATTCATTTTATACATTTGCAGAAATAACAAATTAGCACAACATTCTGAAATTAAATTTTCTATTCAAGTCATGACTTTCAAAATATTATTACGTGATACAACATTGCTCACTAGAGAAGACGAATGTTAATTGCTATTCATTAAAGTTACTAAGCTGACCATACACTCTCAGGACCGTGCAGATCCTGCCAGCTGCCCAGTTCATAAAATGGAACGCATCTCTCATTCACAGCAATAATGATCTTTGTCAACATGTTTCACTGCAACAGGAAATTTAGGCATGACTTAATGTGACCTAGGATTGTATTAAGTAATTTTACTATATTGTTAATAAATGGTATAAAAAAGCAATGCCACATATGCAGCACCTATTTCCTTTATAAAATAATGATATGGCTCCCTTCTGGCAAATGTTTAAATACTGCAGGATGGGGCAGATGATAAAGCAAGGTCGACAGAATAATGGCTGAATATATAATGTGTGATGTGCACTCAGGCAGGGCAGTAGAGTAGGGTAGACTGGCAGGAGACGGCCTTTCGATTCCTTGGTAGTTCACTCAGCCTTGTGGGAGTGATGTGTTGCTGTGTCCGAGATCAGCCGGTGTCCAATTCCCAGGGCTGCGCACAGGAACTAGTCATGGTTCCCCTCATTCTCTGCTTGTCTCTGTCCTAGCCCTGACCTGCTATGAAAGCCCTAGCAGCTTTTATAGCAAGTTAAGTGATGCATTTGAAAGCCTAGCAAGAGGTAAAAATGAAGAACATGTGTCAAACAAGGGACCAATTGTGTCCAATGCCTTTTGCTGCTGCATGAGCCCTTCCTTTCATTACTACGTGCAAACAGGAGAGCAGCAATGCTCATGCCCAGAGTTCCTCTTTCTGAGAAAGTGGGAAAGCTCAGAGAACAAGAGGCTGAGCCACTCAAGTGCACCCTGCTTCAAACTGGTACGTGTTATACTACCAGCCTGCATCCATCACTGTGCCCCTGGCAGCGTCTGAAAAACTGGAGGAGCTGTGATGTTGTGAGCCACACCTCTTTGCAGCTCTGTGTCTTATACCCAGAGCTAAACTTTAGGCTAACACAAGCCCTAAGCCAAAAAGGTTGATTACTCTGCTGAAAAATACTAGTTTTTGCTATTTTAAAATGTAATCTGGCCTACAGTCATAAAAAGCCATGAAAATGAGTAGTCATTCAAGAACAACTGCAGCTGTAGGAGAGCGTGTTTTGCTCTCAACAAATACATGTGATGTCTGTTAAGTTTAGTGAGACTTATACCAGTGCATTGATGACCTTCGGATTTCAAAATATTTTATGGCTTTTGTTTGAACGCTAGTGATGGAATTATCCAAGCCTGGCACACAGTTGGTTTCCCTACGTGAGTGTTAAGTTCAGGTTGGTCATCTGATGTCTGTTGTAGCCTATATGTAAGATGGTGGGCTTTTAAAATTCTTTGGTCTAGGTTGAGCAGCAAACATCCAAATATGTATCTTCAGTTAACTATTTAAACCTTTCATCATTTCCACAATGGGAACAGAGGATTGTGAAGATGAAGAATTTCACTGATTTTACCTGGTTTGCGTAGACAAGTTCTGTCATTAGTCCTCAAGCTTCTGAGTATACACATAATTATAAGGCTGACCTATCTCACAGAAGTTCTGCATTCATCACTGTAAATATAAAAAAGTAGTATTTACATGAATCCTTTCCTAGCACTTAAAAAATATGTTTGCTTTTAAAGGGCTTCAGCAACAGTACGACAAGGACATGAAAAAGGTATTCACCGAGAACTTTGAGCTAGATTGCCAAATGACAAATTACTGGGGTACTTTAGGCTTATCTTTTGCTTTCAGAGGTGGAAGAAATAGGTTAATTTTGAGAATTCCAGAACCAACAGAGATATATTTGCAGAAGGACTAATTTTCATAGACCTGGTGTAGGTCGTGACTGCTAAAGAAGCAGAATATTAAAGTTTAGTTAGGTCTGTCCTCAATAATATGGATAAATTCACTTTCAAATGAAAATAGGACAAAACATTGAGAACTCAACTGGCAAGATGAATATTGGGCAGATGTATGTTTATGGAGGAATATTGCAGACAAGTCAAGTTATAGGATTAAAGTCTTCCAGTAGCCCCTCTATAACTGTGAGTAAATAAAGGACAGAACTATTTTTGGAATATCCTCATAGGCAATGGAGAATGACTTCCATGAAGACTGGGAAGTATCAGAGAGTCACGTTTCAGTATCACTTAAATAATTGTTCCTGCATTTGTTTTGAATCGTTTCTCACCATCATTAGAAAAGCAGCATTTGGCTTTGGCTTTTCTGACTTTGCTCACCTCTGCGTTGAAAGGGCACTTAGTACTAGCTTACAAAAACGTGACACTGAATAAAGCTTGGAAATAATTGCAAACGGTCTTTATGCAGATTGAGGGATTTCACTGAAACATCCACTCTTGTAGAAACTAATGGCCCTTTAGGTACAACACATGGTATCTATGGTTTCAAAAAACATCACAGAAAGCACTGAAGGAGTATACAATTTATTATATTGAAAGTGATCTAACTTCATGAAAATTATTCTAAATTCTGTATCTGTTCTTTTCCTGTGTAGTATAACTTTGGGATAGTGTCTTGTCTTTATTTTATTTGAGTTCAAGTACTTTAGATCCTGTAAAAAGTGCACAGGATTCAACCGTGTTCCTGATTATACAGCCTTGTTCTCTGCCAAACCAAATATTCATCAATGTGCCACACTAAGTACCTCCTCTAGTCTCGGTGTGTGTTAAGTTCAGCTTGGTCTTCTGACGGTCTGTTGTAGCCTGTATGTAAGGTGGTGGGCTTTTAAAATTCTTTGGTTTAAGTTTAGCAGCAAACATTCAAGTAGCCATTACCAGACTATTGTAACAACAGTATATTGTACTCTTGTAACCTCTGCCTGTGGTTATGGAGAAGGTAAAAGGTTCCATCTGCTTTATTCTTGTCCACAGAATCTGTATTACTTTATTTTGCTGTTGACACGCAGGTTGTTTGCCTTCCAGCATGGTGCAAGTCCTTCTCAAGGACATGCTTTAGCAGAGGGGCTGAGTGGGATGAGTTTCTTCTAGCGCTGACATTGAAACCCTCTGTTCTGTAGGTCCCACCCTTAATTGGAAATGGTTTAATTACACAGCTTGAGAGGTGATTTTTCAGGGGTCTAAAAATTCTGTAACAATGTTATAAATAGTGTTCATTAACAGTCTGTGGCACTGAGAAGCGGTTAGGAGTAACTTCCCCCCCTTTGTATTTTCTGTATGTCCAAGTACTCTTACAAGGTTATTCAGAACACTTGGTGTACAAGTCTGAATCTAAGATTTCAAAAAGGCTAAAAACAGAGAGAAGCTATATTAACTAAACCAAGCAAGGCCTGGAGAACATCCAAGCCCTAGGGATATTTGACTAAATGCTGGTGACTTCTGAAGACATTGCCACGTCCTTGAGTCAACATCTGCATGGAGTCCTACTGACTTTGGTGGGGATTGTGACAGTTCTGACAACTATTCCTGAGAGAGTCTTACGTGATAAAGCTGAGATCAATGTCTAGTTCATGACAGGACTTTACCTCTGACATGTGTTTGCCCCTCTTCAGAGGGACAGTGTCACGGGCTTCTTCAGTGCAAATAAATGAGGTCAAGATTTTTTTATATACTTTTTTTTGTCCCCTTTATCTCATGGTAGGGTGAGGATTTCAAGCCAGTCTCTTAGTCTTGAGTGTAATTCTAAAGGATCAACAAGCAGATAAAGCATCTGGAAAATTCTTCACCTTCACTAAAAGTGAATGAATTTCCTCATTTTCTATTGCACATTTTATCAATGTATATGTAATAATAGTAATAGATATTTATAGCTTGTACTCCAGTTGCAAAAGGTTAATTCTAAGCAAAAGCAGCCGTTTCATCCTCTTTGAAAGTATCATTCACTTCGCTCTTCATAAGGGAATTATTGTACTGTTGGATGTTGGAAGTGTACAAAAGAAGTTGAAATAATATTTTCATCTGTGTTTTCTACCCAGTAGATGAGGTTTTTAATTATAAGCATAAAAATAGTCAAGCTTTTAATTTCTGGTATCCTAAAATCTGTGAAACATCAAGTACTTAAATACATTCCCAATCTCATGTTTATTAAGAGACAATATCATGTGAGCTCACAGTAAATAATCAAAGCCAAATAATCCTTCTGAGAGGAACCCGAAAGATTGTTAGGAATACAGGAATTGAAACGCTAACGCAACATGAGATGTCTCTAATCAAGAAACACAATTAAAAGAAGCACAAGTTGCAACTGACTCATACCTACACTTAGTTTTTATGGACGTGTTCGTGTTTGGATTAAGCGAGTAAAACTTAGTCCAACAAAGTTTGAATATAAGCGACAATTAGAACTATAAAGTAGTGCACATGGAATAAAGTGAGCACAGAAATTGTTAAAATATGAATTTCTGTTGTACGCTTGCAGAGCAGCCTATAGTGCCAGGGCTGTGCCTGGCAAGTGCCACTTGCTGAACTATGGGATCTGGAGTGGATGGAATCAGCTCATTAGTTTGCTGTGGGGCGCAATGCTGATGGGTATATTTCCACATGAGTGGAGGTTTGGTCAGGGTATCCATATGGAAAACATGTTTTAGGTGATGGAAACAGGCACAGTGAAAGGGATCTGTGGGTTTTGCACACGTTTATTTTTTTTTCTGTGGCTTTTTTATACGTAGCCTGTGTCAGCTTCACTCTTTGTACTGGCATTTAGATGTTATTTGTGTGCTGAACTAATGCAGTTGTAAATGAATGTCCTGGGAGATTTGAAGGAGAGTATATGTGACATTGTATGGTGCTTTTAAAGTACTTGAATATAAATCCTTTATACAAACCCTTGCTTTCTAGCAAGAACTTAAATCTTTCCCAGATACCAGCCAGTTGTTAGCTGAGGGGGAAAGAGAAGTACGGTCACCCACTGTGGCTTTTGTGTAGCTCTGACCCATTACTGAATCAAGGGTTACAAGGTAAGACTGTGTTCACGTGGTGCAGTACCAACGAGTTTAAGTCTTTTAGCTGATGTCAGAAATGACATGAGATAGAAGGAGAACATTTATAATTTCTTGTATAGCATGGGAGTTTTAGGGTATAGAGATCTTTGGCAAACAAGTATATTATGCTACCGAGGAAACGTAAAACTGTCTTTAAGCATTAATAACTTTTAGTAAACATCTGAGACTCATCTAAGCTATCAATCTTAAGAAAGGGTAAGAGGCTGGTTTGCCGAAATACATCACAAAAGTAATCAGCTGAGACAAAACAACACAGGCCAGTGAATACAGAGGGTGGGTATTTCCCTGAACAATCTGTTTCAGCCCATTAAGCAGATGAAAATCCACTTGCTGATGGGCCATAGCTTTGAAAATAAATCTACTTCAAGAAGATTTCTGAAATTAAATTTTTAAAAGGCTCAGTTAACATGTTTTTTTCACAGCAGAAATTAAATGTAAACTTGATGGATTGAGTAAACTATGTTTTCAATTAGCGCTTAACCTTTAAAGGCAGTGGGAAATGTGCTCCACACATGTTTTCAAATCACAGTGCAATAAAGGTCATGAAAGCTATAAAATATTGGAAAGGCAGCGCTATGGAAAGGAAATGGAAAAGTAAAGGAGGCAGAGTGAGCATTTTTCCTTAATAAATCTGTTTTGCATTCTATATTTGAATCTAGCATAAGTAACCAGGCAACTGTACTGAGGTTTGTCTGATGTTGTTCTGGGTTTGTAGTTTTAATAGTGACACCAAAACCCACAGTGCTAGAGTTACAGCTCTCTCAGACAGTTTTTTTCTTGTTTTAGCTTTATGTGAGTGTAATGCATATATTCAAGACTTACATCCTTGACTTATGGAAATGCTGATTCCTTTCTTGCTCCTTTTTCTCTATTACTTCCTTCTGCTGTTGTTGCTCTTACTCTTTTTTTCTATTAATCATCCATAATTTGGTCAATGTTGACATAGTTTTTTCCTTGCTGCTCCAAGACAGCAAAATGGAATGTCCGTGTCAACATGTAAAACCCTAAAATATGACAAGTTTTCTTTTTTTTCATGACTTTTAAAAAATGCTTTCATATTGGGTTTTATTAATTCCTAGGTTTTCCATTTCTCAGACTTTATCGTCTGACGGAAGTGGATCCTGTTTTCCAGAAGAGGACTCAACTTTGAGAGAGAATGTAGTCAGTATACAAATCACGTTTTCCTGATGGAAGAAAAATAATGCTGGATATCATCTAAAATCATCTAGATTATTCCCATCCTTCAAAGCAGGATAAAGTCTATCAGCATTATTCTTGGCAGGTGTTTATCTATTTTTTTTTTCTTTTAGACCTGTCATGGTAGGGCAAGTGCAAGCTGCCCTTCCTCATTTTTCACTCTGGCCCTGTGCAGCTCATCTTGTGTGTCAAGGGAAGTGCTCCAGATTCTGTGTGTGCAAGGGAAGACCACGCTCGTACAAAGGAAATCACAATGCACGTGAAAGAGAAAGGCTTGCAAATAGCTGAAGTAGCTTGCTAGGGCTGCTGATATGCAGATGAGGTGTATGTATATTTTCTTGTATTTATTAGTCTGCTTTTATTCCTCATCTCAGAAAAATGACACGATTCTACATTCTCATTCTTTTCAGCGTGTAAGAGGGGCAGATTAGTATGGTAAAAGATGACAGGGACACCAGGTCAGTATGAATGTGTGCTTGTGCTTAGGGTCTGAACCACATCTTTATTTTAGAAATAACAGATTGGATGGGACTGCTACTGTTGCTGGCCCTAGCGCTTGTCAGAAGGGGGTTGTGCTCAGTGCTCCAAGTAAGGATGCTTGTTCATGTATTAACTTACTTAGTTAATCAAAAATATGATATCAGCTTCCAATTTATTAAACCTGTTTCTTCTTTCTTGTTCTTACAAAATATTAATTAGAGATATTAAATAATGTATTTTAAGATTGCTTTACATAAAGTTGAGCAATTCCAGTAAGATACTCTGAGCAAGTGAAGTTTCTTTTGTCATTAGAGCTGAGGCCTCTCCCAGTTTTAGACAGTAAGTAGACTCAAATGCTCTTTGACTATCCAGGGCAAAACCAGTATGGTTAAAAATGGAGATTTTCTGGCAAATGTAAACTTGGCCTATGACGTTATATCAAACATTCACTAAACATCTGCTAGGGTTTCTTTTTTTTTTCCTTTTTTTTTTTCTTACATGGGAAACAATATCCTGTGTAAATGGATCCCTTCAGTCCTACTTTATAGTGTGTGTAAAGTCACAGGCACTTTGTTTCACATGGATGTAGTAACGAATACGGTTTTCTAGGAGGGGAAAAAAAATTCTTTAGTTCAGTGTCCCTTTCCCTCTGTGTTTCCCCCCTGAGAAAGGAAATTCTCTTTGGACCCATCTCCACTTCTGGCTTGCACAGTGCCTCATCTGCTCAAGATACTCTCCCTCTGCGGACCACCCAGGGTGGTTCCCTCATAGCTCCCTGGCAGCCAGCAGGCTGACTGCAACTGCTCAGAAACTCTCACGTTTAAGCTAACAAATACCAGTACATTTGATTGGGGTTTATCTTATTTGGCAACTTAGTCTGTAGAGCTTGATCAGTAACTAGCTTTCCTGGGAACATTAGATATTTCTTTTTACCCCTAGGATTCATTTACATTTACTATGAGTAACCTGTTGATTCTGAAATCCCTCCTGGAGTGGTGCTGCTGCTTTAGCCATTCCCAGTTCAAATCTGTAGGTCAGCTCTGTTAATTGGGATACAGTTTCAGCATGATTTTTTGCTAGGAAATAAGATGTAACTTGGGAGCAATGTGGTACGCAAGACTGCATCCTTGAAATTCATACTCTTGTTATGACTGGTAAGAATTTTGCTACAGACTTAAACGTTCTATTCCCCAGGCCTGTCTCAAGTAAAGTACTCTTGTCAGCTTTGGATATTCCACTGAATTAACTAGAAGTTTGAAAATCAATGCTTAAAAAAAAAAATTAAAAATTAATGATAGGGAAAATAAAACAATTGTTTCAGTTTTAATTTGGGGTGAATCTTTGCTTTTAAACTGCTAGTGTGGGGTCTTGGATTACATCAGTCACCACGATGGATAAATAAATACATAAGATTTTAATAATTCCCGTAGTTAATACAATTTAACCCCTAAATTACAGATACAGTATTTTGTTTCTTAAAGACATGATACGTTATACGAGGTCATGATGACCAAAGGGCTCGTTTTTGTGCTTAAAGCTGCACCGAGCATATTAAAGCATAGTTTAGGGGTCTGATATGTGTGACAATAAGATGTAATAGTTCTACATAGTCTGAGGTACAGACTTTTCAATAAAGGAATGCCAGTGAAATTAGTATAAAACAATCACATTCTTTTAGAACTGTGGATATATGAGGTGGTGATTAAATAACCCTGAGCTTCAAAACAGCTTATAACAAGCCTATTCCCAAAAGAGACGAGGGTTGAAAATGAACTTCCAGCCCAATTCCTTGTTTACAGTCCCATTGATTTCACTGATTCCCTCAGTCAGGAAAATGATTGGAGATGTGAATCTGCTTGTTGGATAGGACTTTAACTCTACTTTTGAATGGACTTCAGTCAGTGAGAAAGTATAAAGTAAACTATTGTAGAGTCCCTAGGTAATTTTTTTCTTTTTTGGTAGGTGGAGGCTGATCACCTTTTGGGGCCTGTGCATTACATATTAGTATTTACCCTTGCCATTTAAGTGGGTAGCTTGCTGTGAGCCTTTTATGTTTTCACTTAATGAGTTTAAGTGCTTTGGTGGATGAAAACTAGTTTGACAATGAATTCATAATAAATAATGAGTTAATGATGCTGGTTTTCCTGTTCTAGGTAAAGAATAAGTATAGTTTACAGAAAGATTTCATGCAAGACTTTCCCAATTATTCTTGATGTTTGCTTAGACTAATGTTGAGTAAAATTTAATTGAGGCATTCTGAAGGAAAGGCTGCCAGTGCTAATAACCTTACTCAGCTTATTGGGTTTGGAGTTGCCCATAGCAAAGGCAGATTTATGGTGACTGACTTAATCCAAGACCCCACACTAGCAGTTTAAAAGGGAAGATTCATCCAACGTCCCCAAATTAAAACTAAGTGAAACAACACTAAAAAGTTTGAATGTAACCAAGAAAGGTATATTTCTTCACCCTCCTCTGTAAGGACCTTCCTACCCAAAAGTTGATTGGAAAATTCTCCTGCAGATGGGCAGTGATAGGACAGATGTAGCGTTGTGTAAATTTCTAGCTGATGCTAGTTTTTTGGTGGACTTTTTAACATGATGATTAGGATTTTGAGGTGATTTAAATGTGGTATCATGTTCCTCTGTTTATATTCTTGACAATTTCTGGAGTTTCCTATTAAATTTTCTTAAATAATGGAATTTTCTGTCCTTCAACAACGCGAAGGACCTGTATAAAAGCAGAAAATGGATTCCTTGCACAGTAAAGGGTCTTAAAAGTGCAAAGTGAACACACTTCAAAGGCAAGGAACTATTTTTCTCTCATTATTGAAGTAATTTTCATTTTAATGCTTAATTCTAAGAAACAAAACATTTTGTGTGGACTATATTCCTGTGAGTTAAAAATGTGGTATGTCACTTTGCTTTCTTATTTTTTTTTAGCTAAGTGTGTGATTGAAGAACTTATGTAACGTGGAAATTTCAGACAACACATGGATTTAACCACCCTAGTAAAATTTGATAACAGTTCTCAGATTGATTTAAGCTCACTTTGGAGAAACTGCACTGCTTTTGAAAATCTTTATGAATTCAAGTACTTTTTGGATTCAAGTACAGCTTCTTATCAATGTCCATGATTCCACTGATATCCTATTGCTGCTAAAAGACTGGTCCAGCATCTTATTTGTAGCAGATAGCTTGGTCATTTATATGGAGGAATTTTCTGGCATCTTAGTACAAATTAATTTAAAACAGGAGCAATGTCATTCTGTATGTAACAGTATGAAAGGTCATGAAACTCTGTTGAAGAGAGATATCGAAGTTTTAATTACTCGCATGTACGTGTGCTCTGAAGCATCCTAAGCTAATAAATGTTGGGGTTTTTTCTGGCTTAGCTTAGCGATTTTTGAAAGGTGTAAGCCTGTGAACTATATTTTAATGTATTTCTGAGTCTTCACAGTTAGGTAATAGTATTCCCTAGCTTTATCTGTCACTCAAAATGCTCTTTACATTTTGAGTAACTTCGAACTTCATGTGATTTTTAGGTCAGATAGCATGCAGTCCCTACTTACTGGCTAAAATATATGGATGGATATCAACAAACTGGATATTAAGGAGTATTTAATGAATACTTTTTTTTTTCTGCGTACTGTATCTTGACATTTCTAGGATTGTCCTAGCTTTGGGGATGGCTGCCATTTCATCAAGACTTTTTAGAGCATATCATAAAGGAGCACACTGCTTTTGTGTAAAGCTTTTGCTATTGTTTTGCTGTTCCTCTTCATTTGATATAAATATCCTTCAAACTTGAAAGTGTCTGACTGCTCTAGTGTGAATCATGAAACATTAGCAAGTGATCTTTTAATCATGTCATATCAGTTTTTCATCTCCTGGAAATCAGAAATCAGCCACTAACTGGTATCTGAGACCACCCCAGTTTTAAAGAATCTCCTGCTGGTAGAAAGGGGCTGATTTTTGTGTCTCCAGAGCTATTGCTCTACTGTGATGAACCAGAACAAGAGGAAACTGTTCAGTCCTACCAGTGCAGTGGCTCTGGCTACTAAATTTGAGTTCATTACATACTGTAAGCTTAATCTAGAACAATTAGCAGATTGAAGGTGCATTGGAAGGGAATCTGCTTCTCCCAAGGAATTTCCATCTTGCATAAGTTTTACTTGGCACTGAAAAGAAACAAGCTGCAAAAGGTCTGTATTTGGCTTTATGTCTACTGAATGTATGACCTCAGGTTAGTTTGCTAAATTCCACATTCCTCTGTTCTTGCAGAATCCTAAAAATGTTGGAAAAATTGAACATGGTTGGAGAGAAGTGACTGCATAAATATTCAGTATTCTTCTCTGCAATGTTGGTTTCTCTCCTATTGTCTCAGTAGGAGAGGGAGGAAGTGACACTGAGCATACTTGGAATTATTTATCTGCCTACACCTAACTGTTTAGTCTGACTCCGTTTACAGTAGTACTAACTAAAGAAAATACCTCCCTTGTATCCAATGTGATGCAAAAATGATGATATGAAAACTTCTTCAAACGCACACCCATGGTGTAAGGAAGTATTTGTAAGGAGGCGTAAGGGAATTGATTCACTAAGCAATTGAAATTATTTTCTATTCTCTGTTGGTTGTCTGTTTTGATTATGTGGCACAATTTGTTGGTGAGGTCATGGCAGAAATAGATTTGAAGGACAACTTTTAGATATTGCTGTAGGAATCTCTCAAAAGGAAAGACTGGACTTGAAATGGCAGATGGTATCTTCGAAAATCTGCAACTCCTCAGAAAAATGTTCCTCTGGAAATGGGTAAAGTGTCCTTCTGATTTTTTTTTTTTTATGAGCTCTCAGGGGAAAAAAATGTCACCATAATTTAATACTGTTCTTGTTCTGTTGTTTTTCTCAGAGGATAAAAGAGATAATGATGGTAAAGCTCATTCTTTTTGTGAATACATCAGTGATTTACCAACCTGTTGCAGACTTTAGACTTGGGGAAATAGGTGTGAGAACTTACCTAATTTTGAGGACCAAGTCAGTAACAAAAAGGGACAGTTTTACCAGTGTGTGGCCATTTCCCTGATTCTGTGGTTTTATTGTCGCTTTCCCCAGGCTGCACAGAGGACTTTCAGCTGAGTTCTCTGAGTGTGAGCTTTATTAGAAGAAATTTTTCCTCAATTTCCTCCAGTTAGTAGCACATAGTTCAGAAACACCTACATGTCTGCCATAATGTTTTTTCATTAGTGAGCTCAGGAGACTTTTCAAAACACTGCCTATTTTCTCAGCCTCTCTCCTAAGTTATTAATATTTCTGTACATAATTAATACCGTGACAGGTTACCTCCAACTGTGGGAAACCTTGTGCACTGTCGTTTTTAAAATGTGTTATTTTCTTTTTCTAATGTATGTAGTGATTTTTGCATTGTGTAATACCATGTGATGCCTTGGAAATGGCAGTGTGCTGGGTTATGGCTCTAAGCTTGCTTGTTCGCTACTCTCTCATAACTAATTTGTATATCGAACAGTGCAAACGGCGAAGGTCAGATCTGGTTCTGAACTAGATATACCTGATGTTTTTAACCAGCATCATGTAATATTAGCTTTCCAAGGGAGATTTCCTGGGGTTCTGCTGAAGGACAACAACTAAAAGACGTTAACTTCTGAGAACAGCAGACCAGTGCTTATGAACCTGTCAAAACAGAATTTCACCTCTGACTGTGTAGGTTCACAAACGTTATCTTGTTTGTCCACTTCTCAGTTTCTCAACTGATCTTTACCAACGATTGTGACTGCTTTTCAAAATAAAATTGCTGCAGCTTGCACAGGTTCAATATTTCTATCCTTTCTCTCGGCCACCACTCTTGAGCAACAGGGACTATGGGATACTACACTCCTGCAGTGAAAGCCTGTGTGGGTGTAAGGCTGCTGTATGAATGAAGCCTATGTGGTGTAAGAGGGCAGGGAATTTTGATTTTGATCTCTTTCAGCATATTATTATGTTAATCTCTAATTTTGCTGTTGGAGAAGGTATGATGGAGGACTGCAGTGCTACATGATTTTCTGGACTAACTTTCTTCTTCTGGGCTTACTTGCCTTTTGAAGAGATGGAAGAAAACTTCACAGGCTTTAGGATTCTGCATCACTGACAGTGAGCGCTAAATCGTTCTGTGATAACCGGGGTGTTTCCAATATGCACATATCCAGGTGAAGAGGTTTACTTCTCACCTTGAATGGCATTGTTCTCAAGCTGAAATAGCTGAAGATAGAAAATATTCCAGTAGATGAATCTGTATTTCCCTGCAGCAGATATAGGTGGCTCCATTCTTAGCACGTGATGAAGCATTAGTGATGGAGCTCTGCAGACCATAAATACTGTGGGAAGAAAAAAAAAAAACAACTAACATCCTACTCCCAGTTACAAGTGATCCACAAAAGAGAGATCTGCTTAGTGCCCGTGCTAGAATGCTAATTAAGGCACATTGTTAAGGGCTGAATAGTAGGCTAAGGCTTAGGTGGGTTTCCAGTTGTCAGGGAACAGAAGTGGAGAGCCCTGGAGAAAAGCAGGTAATTGGATAGTTTGGGTTGTGACTCTGGTGTTGAAAGTGTAGAGCATCTTCCAGAGATTAGTGATAGTCTTCCCAACGGGTAGGACAGTAAATACAGAGCATGCTAAACATTTGAGGAAGATTATTCTCCTCTGGGGGGAAAGGCGGTTATTTACACGTTCCTGAAACAAACTGCGTTGGCAGCTCTGTGGCCCCTCTTGAGGGGCTGGAGTGATGTTTGATAATGCAGCTACAGCAAGGCAGGGAACAGTTATCAAGGGAGAGGAGGAAACCATCCTCTCGGCAAGCTGGAAGGGATCGAGTTCCTAATAAGGGAATCGGAGCTAAATGGGGCTATACCCTCCATTCCCAGGAAGTGTGGGCTGGGTGTGTTAAAAGCAGAGCTTTCTCTTCCTGCCAGCTTCTTACGGAACTATGCCTTTGCTTTCTTAATAAATGGTCCTGACACAGCACATGTACTGCACAGCAGCAGGAAAATAGCCTACACGGGTAGTCGTAAAGAGAAAGTTCAAGGAAGAGTTCTGATTCGGTTATTTACCATCAATCACAGTGTTGCTTGGCAGGGAGTGGATGATGAGGAGCTGAAAAGGGGCAGGAAGAGATGTGGAGGCAGCATTCTTCCTATTTAAAGCTGCATCCCCTGAAAGGAGCCTGCAGACTGCGCTGGAGCTGGTGCTGAAAAAAAGGGCTTGCAGACTTTGTCCTGGAACTGATGTTGAAAGGCAGAAAGATTCCCCAGCTGGCTTTATGGTGATAAAATAACCTTACGTTTTTGTACTTTTTGGTGCCCAGGAGGATACATGCCTAATATCTAGGCGTGATGGCAATCTGGGTACAAACGAGAACTTTTTTCATCCTTGCTGCTTTATTAGGGCGATTTGTAACCATAAAAGCACAAGAAGAGGAAGAATATGACGGTGGTGAGTTTTTCCCTCTTTCCCTCCGAAATGTAATAATCCCCCCTTTGTATGCGGTGTGCTTATTGTGTGATTGGATAAGTGGAGTGGAAAACCTCTGCGGTACAAGAGTAACAAGACTTTTGCTTTTATATTCTGAGACGGGGGCAGCGAGGTTTGCACTGCGGGTTTGTAAGCAGGACGCGGTGGGACGCTTTTCAAGCCGGGGTGTTGCGGTGCCCGGCTGGGCTGGGGCCGGTGGGAATTTAGCAACAAAGGAGCGCAGTTGGGATGGGGCTGAGGGCAGTCTGCGGGCTCGGAGCCGCCGGGCAAGTAAACACGGGAGCCTTGCAGGGCGGAGTCGTTTGCGATGAGCTGCATCTGCTTTCTTGGAGTCTTTGTTTTAGAGAAATACAGAAACGCGGGTAAACCACGCACCCCCACGCCCGCCTTTTTCTTCCTCTCTTTTTCATTACCCGGCCCCCGGCTCTTGCTGGCGGGGTTGCCGGTTCCCGGGTCGGCTGCGGTGGCACCCGGCCCGCTCCTGTTCCGCTCCCGCCTGCCCCGGCCCGCTCCCGCTCCCACCCTGGGGCTCGCCCCGTGGAGCGGCGGCGGCTCGTAGCAGGCTCGGGGAAGGCAGGAAGGAAGGCGGGCGAGCTGCCTACCTGAGCCGGTCACCTGAACTTTCTTAGGCTGCTTTATATCCGTTTTTGTTCCGTATCATCTCAGTGCTGGAGAGAGAGACTGAGCCTGATGGTCGGGAGAACGCGTGGTGACTGCACTTTCTCATCCATCTGGATGGGTGTCTTGCAGCGTGTCGGTTTCCTGAAACGTGAGAACACGGGCTGTGGGACAGCCTGTAACTGTTGTACCCCTGAACGTATTTCCGAGGCTTCTCGTGTGGAACACGGGCTTCTTTTCCAAATAATGCCCACCAAAGGGACTAGTACGCTACCTGACAACACCGTTTGCTGTTATTTTACTGCTTACTTTCAAGAGTGTAATTTTTCGTGTAACTGATCTTCTCTGGCAATCTCCTGCATTGCACAGGAGAAGAAGATACAAAGCCCGATGAATAAAACAGCGCAGTAATTCGGAAACTTTTGTTCTACAAAGCCAAATGAGACTGTCCCGGCTCTGCCCAGCTGTGTGAGAAGTCCCATAGAGGGGGCACTTTGAATAATCTTGGGAGTGTAATTCATATACTTGCCATAAAGGGAGGCGTAGTCTGTGCCTTTTTCAGTTACGTATAATATCAAAGAAAACAGTTGGGAAAATACTGACTTCATTTTTTATTATCCATTTGGTAAAAAAATGATAGGTGTTTTTTTCTGGTGGGTTTGTGATGTGGCTTTGGCTTTTTTTTTTTTTTTTGTTAGGTTGGTGGGTGTGGTTTGGGCTTTTTTGGGGGTTTGGTGTTTTTTTTTTCACTTGGGGGGGGTCTGTGTGTGTACTTTTTTTAAAGGCAAATTTCATGTGAGATTTCTGTGGGGTTATTACATGTCACTTACTAGTTTGTTGCTATTTTGGAAATTATGGGATGAGCCAGTACTGTAGCAACACTTTCTGGGATGTATTTCCCATATGCTTATGGCTGAGGAAACTTGAGAGGTATGTGATAAATGAGAGAGCAAAATATGTTGTAATAAATCAGTGACATCTGTTTGCACTTATTTCACTTAGTAATCATTTTCTTGTTCCAGAATGTTAATAGCTCTTGTCTACCATACATATGAGGAAGCTCTTTCTTAAATGTTCATCATTTAAAAAAAATAAATAAAAAACCCCCCAGCAACCAAACCTTAAAGCTATTTGAGTGTGCTGTGAAAGTTGGTGCACAGTGAGGAAGAAGGGGGGTTTATCCTACATGTTGATATGGTATAAAAACCAGGGGTTTATCAGTATTTATTTAGTTCCTGAATGAAACCCACAAATACTGCAGAATGTGGAGATTTTTACCCTTAGTTTGTCTGGTTTTAGTACATATTTGTAGAGAGATCTAAGATCAGTGTATGTTGTATTATACTGCAGGTGACTTTGTACAGCTGCTTCACTTCTCCCCGTTTGGTTGGTCAGAAGATTTACCTAAACATAGGTGCTATAACAAACAAATATTTGGAGGTTTCTGGGGAAGCAAGGAAGGCACTTCAGGAAACTTACAATAGAAAAAACTGTCAGACTTTTAGGAAGTACATAAAACTGGTTTACCAGTAATTTTTAATGCCAGTCCTTGAAAAAATGAGAAGAATTAAGTACTGGTTGTCAGCCTCAACCACAGTGGAAGAAAGAAATAGCTTTTGCGTAAGTATGTTACAGAATTTATCGTGGTGAGTGTGAGTGCTATTGATAGATAAATTGAATAAAATGAAGACAAAATGGCCTAAAAAAATGTAATAAAAGCACTGTAATACTTCTTTAAACCAAACATATTGTGTAACTCTTTTTTTTGGCACTTACCATTGCCGTGCTTTTAAGTAATGCCAGTTTCTATACTATTTTTTTTAAATATTCTTGGAACTATAGCACGATCTGTTCTGCTGAAGAACACTTGACTGGCAGTGCTATATTGTACACACAGTGTCACGGTTTAGGGTCAGGGCGGCCCCTTAGACCCATAACAGACTCTCTCTGTTAACCCCCCTCCTTCCCCAAAGGGGAAGAGAAAGGGAATAAAGGAGAGAAACTTAGTGATTAGAAAAGGAAACTAGAACAGTTTGAATGAAAATAACAATAATGAAAATGGAATATATACAATTATATACAAAACCAGTATTGAACCCAACCCCCTGAGGGTAATTACGCAGCAGACAGGAGCTGTGTTCAGGAGCTGGATTCTGGTACTGGATTCAGGAACACACCGATTGGGATCTAAGGCAGAACAGACAGAGTCCTCCTTGGATGCTCCGAGGGAGAAACTGAAAGAAGACCTGAGCCAAGCCAAGCAAAGCTGTCCAAGAGGGGAGAAGAGCCTGGGAGCCCCTATAGAGAGCTAAAGACCCTCCAGATCCCTCAGCTTTATACCAAAGATGACATATATGTGATGGAATACCTTGTTGGGGTCACCTGCCCTGTCCATTCCTCCCTGCAGGTGCCGCCTTTCACTCTCCTGCACCCCCCAACGTGGTGCACAAGATCCAGCAGTGGCCTTGGTCT
>JAAGNO010027566.1:13804-24692 GCA_033439905.1 Ceryle rudis
CTTTTTCTTTTTCTTTTTCTTTTTCTTTTTCTTTTTCTTTTTCTTTTTCTTTTTCTTTTCTTTTTCTTTTTCATAGTAAAGCATTTTGTAAAAATATGTTGCCTTAGGCAAAAATGGGTTTAGAAATTAAAATAATACACCCCCAAAAAAAAATAATTAGAAGATGTTTGAAACTCAGCTACTTTCTTTTTGGCTGTCCATTTAGAAATGGTTTCCCACTCAAAGTTTTAGAAATTTCTAGTGTTATCTACAGCCTTGAAAAGTCAGGCTGTGACACATCCACGATCTCATGACATTTTCACTGGTGCCAGTTTTGCGGGAGGTAATCCCCATCCTTCACCCCCTCAGAATCCCAAACTTGGCTTAAAATTCAGGAATCTGGGAGCGCTCTCCTCTCAGCCAGGCTGTTTATTTGCTTTCTGGAGTTTTATTGAAGCTCTGAGAGTTGCATTTTGCAAGCTGTCTTCCTCCTGAAAGCGAGCGAGCTGCTCCTCTTCCTTAATCATCTGCTTTTGTTTGCTTGAAGGAAAATACCAACTATCTCCTGACTCGCCGGGAATGACTGAGAGGATGCGCGACTGCTGGGTGGCCGCGTGATGTATGGGGGAGGTTTCAAGTGCACGTGGAGGCTGTGGAGATGTGTCCCCAAATCCTGCTCAACTGGGGTTTTGTTGTCGGTCGATCTGCCGAAGCGTATGACGTCTTCTCAGGAGCCCAGCGGTTGTTGGTGTGGAGAAGCTTCTGTGGTACTCCCCCGATATGAAGCAGTCACATCTTCACGCTGTCTTGTCACCGTGTTGTACTAAGATGATGTGATCTTGCTCATGCACGAACAGTTTGTGGGCCCTCTGAAGACTTTTGGAAGGTGGGAGCATTGTTTATCCTGTAAACCCAACACCCACATCCAATGGCATCACCCAAAGGTTTGGGCTTGACCTTGACACTTGGGGTTTGTGCTGGAGCCGACTTTGCTCCCAATCTCCTTTTCCAACCCATTTTTATTTCCGCTGGAGTTGAATTCATCTAAAAGCCAGGTGGAAAGGGACTTTGCTCCAGCAGCCGTAGCTGCCATGCTCAGACACGGTCACCGGTAGGTTGTGAAAAAAGCTATTGATTGTCCCCTTGATGGCATTTGAATTCAGTTCTTAAATTAAAGCTGGTAAAACAACAAGTTGAAGAACAAGCGTGGCACAGGATCAATACTGGCTTGTTGCCGGTTGAAAGGGCGGGTGTTGATCAATAGACCCCCTCCGCCGGGAGAGGAACCCATACCGTGACCCCGAGCCGAAGGCGGTGGTCACCACTCCTCCATCTGGCAGATGCCGAACGTGCACGTGCCTGTGGCCTCCGGAGATGTGCTGGGGGATAACCCAGCCTGCAATTTCATCACATTTTCTGTTTAATTTCTATTTTCTTCCAACTGGAGCAGCTTAGTGGTTGCACTGGTCACCGGAGGATTTTGTCAGGTCAGCTGTGGGGAGCAACCAACCCCCAATTTCCAGAGCCTGCCTTATACCCTCCTGTGGAAGGTCTCATCATCAGCTGAAAACACATTGAAAACTTCATCCTGCAGGCTTCCCGAGGCAGAAACTCATGTTCTGCTCTAACTTCCATAGTTGTTCTCCGTTGCTGTCATCCCACCAGAACCTGGCTCCTGCGCAGCAGCAGTGCCTGGACAACAAGGTTGTGACGGAGCAGCAGGAAGGGGTAAAACTGAGCTCACAACTGTCAGGAGGTTTTGCTCCAGCTTTGTGCTCTCTCCTTGCTCCCAAGTCCTTAATACGTTGTTTTCCAGAGAAAACCAGTGAAGAATAAATTCCTTTATAATCACAGTTTTGGGGGATGCTCCTGGGAACCCGACCTGTGCCCCAACTTCATCCCCCACGCTGCCCAAATGCAACAGAACTACCAAGGCTGACAGAAAAATGAACCCCCTCTCCCATGTTAAGCAAACAGAGCTGGGGGATGTGCTGTGAACCTCAGCCCCCCACTGCAGCTCGAGCAAAGCTGCTCCTGCTCCAAGGCTCCCCAAAAACATTTGTCCATGAGACAAATGAAGAAGGTCCCCGGGCTGCAGGAGCATATTTGAGGCACGATTTGCCATCTGGGGTAATTTGCAGCAGAGGCAGCTGCCTTTCAGCAAGGTTTCTTTGGGGTGTAATGGTGCCTGAGGGCTGTGGGGTGGCAGTTCAGGCTGGAGGAGTGCGGGGATGCACCCAGTGCCATCCCCAGACTGGTTTCCAGCAGCACTGCTGGTGCTTGGGGAGCTCATTTGGGATTAGAAGACGGGCGCGCGTCGAACACGTAAGACACGCTTTGGCACCGTCTGCTCCCTCAGAACAATAGTTACTCTTCGTGTTAGTTCAGTTACAGATCAAATAAGCTGAAAAATTCACAAGTGGCTGCGGATACAAATTAACTTAACAAAACATTTTGAAAACGTCGCAGTACTGGGGAGAATTCAAATGCAGCACGCACTGGCAGGAGAGAGAAGCCAAGTGTCTGTACCGGAGCCCTGCCCATCAACATTTTCCCCGCGTCAGATAACACAGAAAGCAGCTAAAGCTGGATGAAATATAATAATGACGCAGTCCAAGATGGAGCGATGCCATATGGAAGCCCAGGGAAGTTTTCACTGCTCTTTGCTCCGCTGATGTTTTCAGCTGTGTCATCGGTACTTTGCTTTATCAAGAACATTCCAGGCTGAATTCTGTCTTTGCAGTGAAAAATGGCAGGTTGAATTTTGCTCTCTATTGCACCAAAGTCATCGGCGTTGCAGGAAGGTAAAGGATGGAGGTGTTTTGGCTTGTGGTCACCGTTTCGTAACTGCAGAGCAAAAGCTATAAAATCTTGATGGATCTTGTCAGCTTCCAAGCCTACAAACAGGTCTTTGTGCTCCAGCCTGGCTTGGTGCAAACGTGGGTGCACAAGCAGTAGCCTTGTGCCCGGTGCTGGTAGCAACTTGTCACACGCCCAAAGCAATCTGGGGTAAATAAGTCATCAGCTGATTGCCCTTTGGTTTCATTTCCAGGGGGGATGTTTCCAGCACAGCTGCTTGGTGGGGCTGGGGTTCACCCTCTCCTCCACAGTAGCTGAATTGAGATGGGGTTTTGTGTGGGGAGAGGAGCCCGTGGGATAAATATGGAATGGGCTAAATAAGGGAAAGCTGCGTGGGATGCTGCAAACAGCCTCACTGTGAATGTAACCCACTCCATATGTAAGGTCCAAAGTCACACCCACGCTGGGGTTTGGCTTTCCCTACCACGAGCCAAAGCTGATGTGAAACCACACAGCAGTGGGTGTCCTCTCAGGGTGACGTCCCAAACACTGCTGGACCCTGTGGGAGCAACGAGGGAGGAGGGGAGAACCAAGGGCAGGAATTTGTCCTCCTTGTCATAAGTGAATTTCCATTTTGCAGTGGAAAAGGTGGGTGGATGCTGGTGGGTCTGTGAAAAGGTGGCACATCATGGCTGAGCTGGCTGCAGCCACCCACATGCATCACCCTGGGCACTGTCACTATTAGCCAGCATCAAGGTTTAAGGCAAAGCAATTGCACATCACTTGGCGCGGCTGCAGAGAGCATGTTGCAGCGTGTGCCTTGGGGCACCTGAGTCCCCTATGGACCTCCCATTCTCCATCCATTAGTTACTGCCTCTTCTTCCACCTCCAGCTCCTAAACCAGGCTTTATCCTCACCATCTCTCTTCCCTTGGGTTTCTCCTGTGCCACCCGTACCTCCTCCAGCCCAACGCAGAAGAATCCCTGCAGCCAGGGCTGAGCCCTGCAGCCCTGCAGCCCTTTCCCCACTGCACCCCAAAGTCCTACTCAGCTCCAGCCATTCCCATCCCACCTCCCCTGTGCTTGGGGTCACTTCACGGAGCCACCAACAGACAAAGCCACTCTTTGGGCAGCACAGCACAAACAGGATCCACCCACATTACTGCTATTGCCGTTAGAACCACTCCCTCCCAGCCGGAACAGGCAGCAGAAGCTTTTTGTCTGAATGAAATGAGGACAAAACTGGTTGGAATAGTGCGGTGAGATTAGTCATTAGTCATTTCACCTTCTTCTGGAGCCGCTGCTAATTGAGACGCTCAAGCAACGCTGTCACCTGGAAGCTGACTCAGTCCAGCTCTGGTGCTCAGCCCCCCTGGTGCTGGTGAGGCCATATTGATGGGTGTCACTCAGCCTGTCTCTGCTTTTGGTTTTGCCCTCATGGACCCTGGGAGCTAAAAAAGGGGGAAGGCAGAGGAGGCAATTGGGCTTGTAAACTCCAACAGTCCATAGAAGAACATCACAATGTAACAAGACACAACCCGGGGCTGCCGAGCCAGAGGAGCGCAAGAGGGAATCCCTCTCTGTTCTCCTCCCCTGTGCAGCTAAGGACCTGGCCTTGAGGGCTGTCATCACCCCGCTGCCCTGCTTCCCTCAGCCAGGGAATTATGGCCCATCAATGCATGGTATTTATACAGCCCTCACTGCCAGAGCAGCCTGTATCCCTGGAGCAGAGAGATGCGGTCACGCCGGGTGCAGCTCTTCCTCCTGGCTGCCTTGCTGGCTTTGCCATCTCCAGGTGTCCTCTGGATCTGCAGAGAACAGTTTGCTATGAGCGAGTGGAGTGGGAGAGGTCCTGTTATTTCAGCTCCCTGCTCGCAGCTGCACCGGCCGGCACCTGCCGTTGGGTGCTGCACCCACTGAGCCGGCATCAGCCCCAGTGTGGGAAAATGGCAACGGGATGGTGATGAATTCACTGCCCTCCTGGGCCAGAGCCCTTTCTGCTGACACCGGGGAGAGGCTACAGGTTAATGTTGGTGTAGTGGGGACCAGAGCGAGCTCAGGAGTTGTGGCAAGAGGCCTCAGAAGGAAAAGCAGAAGTGTCACCCCCCAAGAGGTGGCATCTGGCTGACACTGTCTAAGGACACAAGCAAGTGCTGCTTCACCATCACCATCACCAGTGTCCCTGGTCCAGCAAAGCTCCCTGAGGGAGCTGGTGTCTCTTTATGGAAATGTCCTTCTGAAGGAGATGGAAAATGATGCCTGAAATACAGGGGCAGTGTGTGTATGTGTGTGTGGTGTCCTGTAGGATCTAACAGGGGAATGATCCCCCAGCATGATCCCACAGGTAAAAAATCCTGGATCTGTTCCCCAGGATGGCTCTTTGCAGGTCCGTGTCCAGCTGGAGCGTGTGGGTGTGTTGGGGAATTGATGTCCTTGGGGCACGGAGAGGAGCTTTTGTTCGGGCTGGATTAAATTATTCAGAACATAAAATAGGAAACAGTCTACTAAGGCTGAGTGAAATGTGCTGTGTGGGACTCCGGTGATCTCCACGCTGAACAAATGAGATCTTAATGCTCTGCCTGCCCTTGAGGAGGAAGAGAAAAATGTATCTTCCTTCCTTCCTTCCTTCCTTCCTTCCTTCCTTCCTTCCTTCCTTCCTTCCTTCCTTCCTTCCTTCCTTCCTTCCTTTCCTTCCTTTCTTTCCTTTCTTTCTTTCCTTCCTTTCTTTCCTTCCTTTCTTTCCTTCCTTTCTTTCCTTTCTTTCTTTCCATAGTCTCCAAGTTTTGATTTGACCCCTCTTGGACCACTGCAATCTTCTGAGCCATGGACTTTGTTACATGGAAATGTGGAGCCACAAAATTCACACACGACCTAACTCCAACAGAAAAGACCCTGGATTGACTCTAAATATTAAATTCACTATGTAGCTATATACTGCCTCCAAGCTGCAGCAGCTTTTTAAATTGTGCTTTTAGGTGATGTACAGGAGAATCAAATAGCATGCGGGACAAGTGGCCAGAGATCCACTGACTTTTTCACACTTACATTCTTTTTTCTTCCCCTAAAAAGGTAAAGTGTAGTATGGAAGTTACTTTTCAAAGAAAAGCATGTATGAGTCTGACAGTGTAATTTTGTCATTAATAATAGAATCTATAGTGTAAACTGTTTCAGAATCCCTGATAAATTAGATAATTGGACATTATTCCATATTGTAACACAGATGGTCAAAATGATGTAATTTAAGACACTTAGGAGGACCTGTTTGACTTCTTAAAAATATACTTTTACAATAATGAAATTCAAAGTATATACTTTTCTTCAATGACAAAGGTATTCAGAAATCCATCAATTATCATTCTAAATGTGTCTTTGTCAGCCAGTTTACATTTACAAGAATACTGAAATAGAATTCAAAATTTAATGTGACTTGTAATGGTATTGAGAATTCTTATGTAAAGCATAACATTATTCTTTGCTTACCAACATTTTTATGTCATGTATAAAAATCAATGTCCAATCATGTAATATTCAATATATTTTGTATTTGTTATTTCATCAATATACAGGGAAAAGGCATAAATGGAACATAAAATATTAATACAATCATATGCAGAGTCCTGTGAAATATTACACGTGTATGTAGTACAATAAAATGTACATTTATAAATAAAAGCAGAGAAACCAGTCAAGATTAAGAAATACTTCCACTTTTGCTATACTTTACTTTGCTGGTATTTTAAAAGCCTGATGATCTAAGAGCACACACATTTACTTATCTTTCAAAGACATAATCACACTGTCATCCATTTCAGTACCACAAAAGATGGATAGCATAACACGGACTTAAAATGGGTTCATTAATTATCAAAAAGATAAGTGTTTCATCAGGTATATACAGCAGATAATATTTATCTTTTCTCATAGAGAAAAAAGATTAAAGTAATTCTTACACACATACTGGAAAAGAAAAAGGCTGTACCACTGAAAGTTTCATAAAGTGACACTAGATAATACACTCTGCCACTAAAGACAACCTTACACAAACACAACTGCAGATGCCTTCTATCACATGCAACTTTGGCAGCTAAATACCAGAATGAAACTATATATTCCAGCTTTAACTATTTCATAAACTTCCTTTTGTGTCTTAGCAATTACACACACACACACAGACTGCTTTTCAAAAGTTAGTGCTTCTGCTGCACTATTTGATGATTATTTGATAGCTATAGAGTAAATAATTTCTTTAACTGTATAACATAGTGATAAATGAAAACAAATACCATGACTGTGACAATCTCTGAAAGGAAATATCAAGTCCATCTAAGTATTACTAGTGAAACTGCTATGTGAAGTAAAGAAATATTACTCTAACCCTGTCAGAAAATAACTTCTGACAAAATAAAACAAAACTTGGGTTATTCTGACTTATATTTATCAAGGATCTGATCTGAAACAAGATCAATAAGATATCAAACACCTCCTGAGAAATAATTGACTAAAAATATAATGTCATTGGCCAGAGAATGCATATTACATTTTTAATTCTCTTTTTGTAAAAACAGTATTTCATCCTAGACCTTTGTTCTGAACAATCATAGAATCATACAATTGTCAGGGTTGGAAAGTACCTTAAAGATCATCTAGTTCCAACTTCCCTGCCAATGGCAGGGATACCTCCCACTAGATCATGTTGCTCAGAGCCCCATCCAGCCTGATCTTAAAAACCTCCAAGGATGGGGGAACAATGGGAATAATGTTCCCAAAGTTAAGACTCTGCAGCTGCAATTGTCAGTAAACGAGAAAAATCAATAAGATAAATAATTTCTCAGTTATAATTCCCTAAAGACTATGCATTATGTTTGTATAGATTTTCTTTCACATGCCATATTGCCTTTTATTTTTACTGGAAATAGATTTGGGAGAAATAGTTGGTTGTCTAGATATGCAAAAGTCTGCATCGTTTGTAGTATAGAATTTATATGCAAACAGTGTCCATTTAACTAAATATTTTCAGTCTACTATAGATACAGATTTTAAGGTTTCAACCTTAAAAAACTTCACAACCTTCTTTTCAATTAGAAATTTACAGCAAAAATAGAAACATTGTTCTTAAAAACATCCCAAGCCCAAAACTCAAACCAACTCTCTCCTTCCTACTATAATAACAAAGCTGGAATGAGGAAGAAAAAGCAGTGCTTAGAAATAATACCATATATGGCTTTCAGATTTGGGCTCAATCAAAAAGCAGTGAATTCAATGGAGACTCCCATTAGCTTTACAGAGCACTGGATGATATTCTTAATATTAATCAGAAAATCAGTTTACTTACAGTATTGCACATAATTTGCTACACATTGCAAAATGAAATTGTTACCTGATTTTTCCCTAAGGTAAAATTGAAACTGAAAAAGACAGATGATTTATGTATTACTTACAAATACATGCCCTTTTGAATATTTGTTATGATCTATCCCCAAATATATAATATTTAAAGCTCTAACATCTGCAGAAATAAATGTAGTCAAGAAAACTTTGAAAAATTTATTTGTAATAAACACAAATTATCCCCCCCACATTATGTAGTTTGGAAAAGATTCACTGATTCTGAGTAAAGTGCCCGTCTGTACATTTAGCAAGATAAACCTTGAAGATATCAGAACACAGAAAAAAAATAGTGTGAGCAAGATATTTAAGGACATTTCATTAACTCAGGTGAAAATACAAGACAACAGAATACCGAAAGGAAAACTGTTAAGAAATTGTATCAATTTTTTGTGTTACCTTATTTAACATCACTTCTTCTGTAGAACTGCAGCTGGCTTTTCGTCATCATTATTGATTCATCCATATGCCTTATGGATATTGATAAAGACACTTACTGAATCCTAATGGCAAAAATACTAGGAATGGTACTGAAATTAGCTCAGGGACTTCTTCAAAATGTTTCCCTAACAGTTTGCATTTCCACAGCATCAAAATAATGTTTTAATGGTATGTAAACTCTTAAGATGTTCTAAACATGTTAAGGAAAGGAAACAAAGTTTAGTTCAGGCCTATTCTTCCCAGAGCTGAAGTGAGTTTATTTCAAGTTAAAATGGCAAGGTCATTCCCAGAAAACATTTAAAGAGATATGTAACAATAAATAACATATACAAAGATCACAAGATTATTTAAGTCTAAATGCCGATATTATTCCCATTAAAGGATTAAGTAATTACAAAGAGCTACAAACGCAACAGTGTTTAATTCCTGAGCAACTAAAAGAAATAGTATTTAAAGTTGTATACATTCCTTCCAAAATGCGAATTATACAGAAAAAGGAGTTCAGTGTGTAAAAATCTGATATTGACTAAACCCTGGCCACAAAAATATTACTGGGATTTGAAATGGTGAAGAATGTACTGGTCTGATCATGATATGGACATTATTGTATCTACTTTTTTCCATGATAATTTGGTACTTAATAATGAATTTATTTTAATTATAGGTAACTGGTTTTGTTTGATGTTTGTTTTGGGGTTTTTTTTGTGTGTGTGCGTTTTTTGTTTTGGTTTTGTTTTTCTTTGCTTGTTTGTTCAGCTAATGGTTAAATTCAAATCAGATGCATAAACTGAAATAAAGCTTTCTGACTGAGATATTACTTTGTTTAAAATGACACATCTTTTTTACACTATAGGCATGCACACTATATTAGAAAAAATATTATATTTCAATACTGTGAATAATGAATCAGATGGTGTTATTTTTTGGAAAATGCAATTACATTCATACACATTGAATGTACCTCTGCAATCCAAACAGAAAAAAAACACAAAAATCTGAAGTGGATTTCGCATGCATATACTATGAACAAGTTAGTTGAGGGATTGCAGAGTGAATGACAGCCTATTTTCTGTAGCTAAATCAAGATTAGAATTGGCACCTACCCTTATGCTAATGAGCACCTAATTAGAGACACCTCCTGTTCAATAAACTGCTCTCTTATCATCAGTTAGATTACCTGACAAGCCCCTTCACTCCAGTTCTGGCCCACCAAGAATCTTCATTCTTTTTATCATCTTCTTTTCTGCAAGAGGACTGATCCCGCTTAATCCCTGGAATAATGTAGCTCCTCTTGTGGAAGAGCTGGTTTCCCTCTTCCCCTTTTTACATCAAGCTAATGGAGCCAGTAGGTATTCTATTGATCTTTCTCTATGTGGTTTCCTCAAGGATTTGACAGACTTCCTTACAGGTTAAACATCCAGGCTTTCTGAAGTGGCTATAAAGCTTTGTATTTGATTTTTCAAACTTTTTTTCTCAAACCCTTGCTAATCCATAATCTTTAAAAGCTCAGTTGATGCCATGCAGAGTACAGGCTTATTTCTCTGCTGAACTAATCTAGACACTGTCTAGTGTTGAGTACAGTTGTCTGATTCAAATCTTCTGTTACAAAGCAGATGACATCTAGCTAGATGTCATGAGAAGAGACTAACAATGACAATTCACTTATCCCTTAGAAAGAATCAATTCTCCCACAATGCATCTGTCAGAGAACTCTCACTCAGTAAAAGCAATTTTTCTAGCTGTCTGACACTGTAATTGCTCTTAAATTTTCAATGAACGTTTTACAAGAACTCCCCTGAACCATGATGAAAAACTTAACTTTTTCTAAAAATGAGAGGCTGACAGGATGAAAGAGGTCTTTCTCTTTAAAGCTTCGCTTGCTTGAGTAGGAATTCTTTCATATCATCAACAAGCTGTTGAATAGAGGATAGATTACTTTCCATTTATTTCATCAATCAGATTAAAGGCTCTCCTTCACAATGCCCTTTAAACAAGAGCTGTTTATGATGTCCTCCCAGGTTCTACTTTAATGTAGTATTAAATCACCCTGAGCAGAAAAGCAGGCAAAGCATATAAATATGATGAATATCTGACAACATTTAAGCATGGCATACATTCAGGTCATTTCCCTATTTCTTGTCCCTTTGCAGAAATGAGACTTACAAGACCTCACACTCCAGTGGACACAGATAACCAAAAGCAGCAGCGCCAGCAAGAAGGTCAGAGAGACTTCAGGTGCCATTAGCTATTTCAGCTAATAAACTCCCCTGAGATACCTCCCCTTC
>JAAGNO010027566.1:52591-63095 GCA_033439905.1 Ceryle rudis
AACATTTTCTAAGCTATTGGAAGTTCTTATACATATGAATAAAAAAATTAGATGCACAATTTTAAGTCATGAAAATCAACCTTATAAGTACTGAACACTGTGGAGTAAGAAGGATGTTGTAATAGTGTAGCCAGGAGGGAAGACTCTCTAGTGGCCCTAATGGATCTTGCCCATTGTGGGACTCTGGCTTACAACACTCCTTCAGCACCTCTGGAACACAGGCAGCTCATGGTATTATATTATTTTTTATTTGTAGGAATCATTGTTTCACTACTCACACAAAACTCTCTCCAAAATCATAAATCAAATCACTGAAATACAATGGGGAATTGGACAGAATGAGACTGGGGCTGTAACAGGGAAGCACGCCAACCTGCTGTCTGCTGCACGCTGTGAAGGACCCCACTCACTGTGCATGTAACATTTCTCTTCTTCAAATCTTTATTTGGATTAAATCTCAGTGGCTGCTAGGCTGTGCATATGGATAAGTGTAGCAGATTTTAATGTACATAGTGTTTTCCATTGAAGCTTAACAAGGATTTGGTAGATATTGAGTTATCCCAAAGTCCCTACTACTCCAAAGCTACCTGGAGCATGCAGCAATAAGCAATGGTGGTCTGAAAGGTCCCCAGCCAGCCTTTGGCATGATTCTTCTTCAAGGGATATGACCTTCATATGGAGGATTTGTAAACCTGTACTTCAGTTTCAGAGATGATGGAATAAATATCAGGAGAACTCATTGCTTTCTCTTTCTAATCTCATAGCCATATGAGGAAAGGCCAAAATTCTGTCTCAGTTAATTCAGACTTAACATTTTGTAAAACAGGTAAATAATAGCTTAGTGAACAGATTAGAAAATTGGGACATAGATAAGCACATATGATGTCAATGGCCAAGGTTCAGTCAAATACACTAAACAATATGGCTCAAATTCAGTATTGTGCCCCAGATTTTATGAAAAATAATGGCTTACCTGCAGCCTCAGACTCGATTGTAATGCTTATTTAGTTCACCTTTTGATTAAAGTGGAAAATGACAGGGAACTAGAATACATTTCAAGCAACTTAACTGTGTATTTGTTTTTACTTCACTGTTGAACTGGAGACTATTTTGTACTCAAAGCCAGCCATTCATGCTAAATCTGGTAATAACAATAATATTTTCTTTACCAATCACCTAATTTTCTTACAAATTTTCTCTGACAGAGACATGTTTACAGCACCACCTGCAGCAGTATAAAGCTAAAAAAATATTGTATAAATCAGGTAAATAACTATTCTTACTCCACCTTTTGTATGTATGCACCTACTTAACACATACAAACAGCTCCAAATTGTACAGACGTGTCTCAAACCTATTATCACATTTTTGACAGTCCTCTCACAACACCAGACTTCTACTTTGAACAAATATACTGGGCTATAACAGATCAGAAATCCTCTGTGGAAGTCAACACCAGTTCTCATATTACTTTAGTATATTTAAATTATTTAAAGAAATTTTTTGCAAGCCTGTAGTTTATAGATTACTTATGTTGCAGAAATTAAAGGGAAATGTATAAGAAATGAGATCAAAACATTTATTTCACTGTTAATTGTTCAAGTTAATTCAATAGCTAAAAAGAATTATTATTTGCTCATATATTAATTACATTTTATGTGTACCTGTTCTATTCTGTAGATTTACCAAGAGTTTTAGAAATTTCTTATACTCTCAGTCTTCCCTCCAGTGAATGTTTATATAAACACAATCCTATTATGAAGAAGTATATGTTGCACCTGTAGTCTGAATTGAGGAACTGTGACACATTCAAGAAAGAGGCCTCTGTGTCACTAAGCTCCAGTATATTTCCAGCAGTTTTAGATGGACCACCCAGCAACCCTGTTACCATGCAGCTGCAGGTTTTACTGGCTATAAAAACTTCTGATGTCATGGGATTTCCAGTGTGCAGCCTGCTTCTTGATACATCCACTTGTGGCATGGTTTGGGACATCAGAAAACAGAAAAAGTTACAAAACTGAACTGAAACCTAACAAATTAATTGTGCCAAGAAACATTTTCAGGTACCGAAACTTGATCACTCATCTAGTTTAACTGTTAAAATCACCCCCAGTTTGGGATTGTCTATGTTAGTGTTTTAGTGTGGATAGGGAGCAAACATTTGAAGTGACTTTTCCAGTTGTACCCTGGTTTGCATTGCAAAGCTGTCTCAGGGCATGTGAACTCTCTTCTGACCCCCAGAAAGGAACCTCTAATCTCTGATTGGCATTCAAGTTTATGGGATCAAACTAGAATGAGTCTACAGCAATGTGCAAGTGTGTAAGGAGGGAGTATGTGGGACACTCAGGATGACCAGTCAGACTCCATAGATCTCCCTAAAGCACTGCATGACCCACTAACAGAGAGTGAACTTTTGGCCCAGAAAAGCGATCGTTGTCCAAAACAAATTCCAACTGTCAGTCAGGAATTACACTATGCAGTTCTCTTGTTAGGTTGCTTACATGTGGACAGTGAAATGGTTTCAGGGTAATGCATGGGACAAGGTCCTGTTGGAGTCAGCCCCTAGTGCAGCACAGTCCCTGCATGGCATCACTGTTAAAACTCTCCATGACTTGAAACCAGGGCAGGGTAAAGTCCCTCAAAAAATATTTTTTGAAAAAGGGAAAAGCAAATAAATCAAACAAGTCACCGTAATTTGACAGATTTTAGTAATGTAAAAAACCCAAGTGTTACCACTTCCAAGACAACACCCTAGGATTATTGATTTTTTGATGCTGTTGCCAGCAAGAAAAAAAACAAACAAACCAAAACCAACCAACCACCACCAACAAAACAACTCAGAAAAAATGTAAGGTAGAGGATCAGGAAAAGCCACCATGACTGCTGTCATCACAGAGGACTGCATTTTCAAGGAATAGGCACGGGAAAGGCAAGAAGAGGCACACGGGCGAGGCATTCATCTGCCACATACCTTTTTACAGTATACAATTATCTTTTGCTCATGTCCTTGAAGAAAACACACAAACCTCCACTGCTGAGAGCTACATCCAGCTTAGAACTCATACCAAATCCATTACAACATTTCATATTGACTGATAGCTAGATAGAATGTAAACTGATATATGAAACAATCTGGATATTTATGGAAGAAAAAAATCATAAGGTTTCTTAACATTCTGGTTTAGCTCTGTTTGATATATTATCATCACTTAGATATTAAATACTATTTCAGGTTTTGGTTTTCACTGTGTACTTGTGGGTATTGATAATAAATTAGATTTTTTTTTTTTCCCCCTAGTGATAGTCCTTCTCCCTAATTCTATGTTTGGCTTCCTTAATTTACCCTCTCCAGATTATGGTGGTCCATGAATTCTCAATTTTGTAGATATTATCTAATGACAGGATATTTACAGCTCCAGGACATCTATGTTTTAGTAACCATATGTATCTTGCTTGGGAATTCAATTACAGTTATGGAAGATAAAAAAACTACAACAGCATAAGATGAATATTTAAAAACATAACCTCTGACAATTAAATATGAGAATACAGCAAAATAAGACAGTAAAATGAAACAACAGCTATGAAATATATCTCTCAATAGTTTTCACACAAAAACAGAAAAAGTTTACTTTTAAGGTAAACAGTCCAAAAGATTCAGCTGTAGAATTCCACAAAAGGAAAAACTTTCAAAGTAACAGTGTTAATTGGGGAGAAGTCTGGTATTTTGACACAGCAAATAGTAGGGATGTTGGAGTAACAGGTCAGAAGGCAAACATAAATTATGAGAGGCACCATAAACATGAACAAGATTTCATAAATAGAAAGGGGAAAAGTTTTGAAGAGCCTTTAATGTTAATAATAAAATTTTGAAGTTGAGTTTTAGCTTTGGAGGTAGCCAACGAAGTTGCTTGAGTAAGGGTAATATGAGAGTAGCAGAAACAGTAATAAATTAAACAAGAGGCAGAATTTTGAACAGATTGCAAGTAGAAGGCTGAAGGAATAGGAATACTACAAGACGTTAGTTATTGTTAGAAATAACTGTGGTCTGATACAGAAACTTGAATGAAAATTTCTAAACAAGTATATAAATAAACTATAAATAGGATAGTTATTATTCATATTATAGTTACACAGAGAACACCTGCACCATTTTCATCACTAAGATTGAGATATTTTGACAATTATTTTTAAGTAAAGTTTCTCACTGCACATTGTCAGTGATCAGACAATGAGAGCATCCTTGTTTTTCATCAATGGAAAGAACAGACAAAGTTGGAAATGAAGGTACCAGGAAAAAGTGACACTTTGTGCATATTTGGTTCAAATGCCCACTTTTCAAAAACTTTTGGGTATCATTCATTGCAAACACATTTCTAAACTCTTTTCCTTCATGCTGCAGAGTAAAAGAATGATTTAAAAGGGCAAAAGAAGTCTAAAGGGACGATCTAGGTAATTTCCTTTTCCCTGAAATAGGATCATTTTACACCAGCGTACTCAGATGATGAAGACCCCACAGCCTCCACCATCTGTCCCTGTGCTTCATTATTCTTAGTACTCAAATGCAAACCTATTACTCTTTGTGCTGTATGTATAAACACTGCAAACAGATTAGTCCCTTCTTTTTCAAAATGGCATTTGCATATTTGTGAAGACTGTTATCACAATTCCTTTCCATCTTCCATTCTCTATATTAAACAACTCCTATTCTTAAGCATGCAGGCATGTACTGTTTACCTCAGTTGACCAACCAGATAGGGATTCTCTCATGCTTTAAATTAAACTTTATTAGTTGGTTGAAACAAAACCCAGTAGACCAATTCACATTCAACAGGAAAGGTAACCATCTTGGTAAAATGGTGGTAAGACACCTTATGTCTTTGGTTCAATGTCAGTTGAGAAGTTATGACAATAGGTCAAAGGACATGACTTCTCATAAATATCTAAGCAATACAGTTAGCCTCATCCCCAGTTGGGGGCATAAGTGAATAGTAGACAACAACCCAAAGGACCAGATGCACTGGAAGATAAGAAGTTTGGGATGCCACTCATCAAGGTGTGAGCACTTGGAAGTGGGAAAGGAAGGGTCTGTTGATTCCTCTTCCTTCTGCCCACCTCTTTCACTGAAATGGCAAACTTAAGGTTGTAACAGACTATTTTATTCTTCACCGGTTTGTAAGTCACCCTTTATTTCTCTCTCTTTAGCATCTCCAGCTTCACTTAATCACAGAGACTCAGATCACAATTTAGACTGAAATAAGTGAAATCTTGACGCACAACCTGAATGTGGATTGACACAATCCCAAGCACAAATACAGGCTGAGAGATGAGATGCTTGAAAGCAGACCTCAGAAGAACTTGGGGTTGTTGATAGATGAAAAACTGAATATGAGGCAGTAATGTGTGTTCACAGGCAGTAAAATAATTACATCCTGGGCTGCCTCAACAGAAGCAAGGCCAGTAGGTCAAAGGAGGTGGTTCTCCCATTCTACTCTGCTCTTGTGAGACTCCACCTGAAGTATTGTGTTCAGCTTTGGCCTCCAGAAAGACATGGACCTGCTCAAGTGGGTCCAGGTGAAAGCTACAGAGATGATCAGAAGGTTGAAGCACCTGTCCTACAGGGACAGGCTGAGAAATTGAGGTTAAAAGGGTTCTACAGGAAAGATGAGGAAGGACTCTTTATCAGGGTCTGTAGTGATAGGACAAGAGTAAACAGTTTCAAACTGAAAGAAGGTAGATTTAGATTAGATATTAAGAAGAAGTTCTTTACTATGAGAGTGGTGAAGGCACTGGAAGAGGTTGACCAGACAAGTTGTTGATGGTTCCTCCATGGATTTTTTCAAGGCCAGATTGGATGGGGTTTTGAGCAACCTAGCCTAGTGGAAGATGTCCGTGACCATGGCAGGGGGTTTGGAATTGGATGATCTTTGAAGTCCTTTCTAACCCAAACCATTTTGTGTATCAGATATGTCAAAAAAAGCTGTGTCTTTTCTGGTAACTCATTCTTAGTTCTTCTTAATACCTGAGGTTCTACATCCCTTGCTCATATATTAGGAGGTCAGAATACCAAGAAACCGGGCTTATTCCTGACCTCTGCAAGAAAACAACTCTTGTCAGCAAAATGGTCATTTCTGCCCCATAACAATCATTTTTACAGCAAGGTCAAAGGCTGTCAATCCCCCACTCCCCCAAAAAAACCAACCCAACCAACCAACCAACCAACCAAAAACCAGCCAAAAAAACCAACCCCACAATCCTTCCCAATTTTAACAGGATAACAGTAGTAGTAGTAAAAATGTTAACCTATGCTAATTGAATTTGGTGCATTGATGTTTTAAGTGCAGTAAAAATCCCTGTATTGTAAAGTTTTCGTATTTCCTGAGACTGCACAGAAATACGCCATAAACTTGAGTGAAAACTACAAAAGCATAAAGTTTAAGTTCAGTATATTCCAGAACATGTGTGACCCTAATTGTAGACTTCCCACAATAGGCTTTTCACATTACCTCTAGTATGCAGTGAATATACTAGTCAAACAAATGATAATCCTACATTCTAATAGAACCATCTCTTTTAAGCACATTGTAGATTTTATTTTTTACAATGAATTGTAGCCCTAAACAATAACACTTATGTGAAATACAGTGTTTGCAAGGGCCTTGGGAGCTGTGTTTTGGGAACAGAGACTCAGGTACAACAACATCTCCTGTCAATCCTGTATTTATTATTAGCACCATAGTAATAATCGCTTCTCCACATTCCATAATACATTTGCAGACCTTAAAACTGTGAAGCCTTCTGTGCTACAGTTCAATCTTGGAGTGATTTATATGATTTGACATGAAAACACATGAAAAGTGTGGTCTATCATAGTAACGCTGACACAACTTTAACTGTAATGGCAATAGCAGGTGTCATTTGATTAGTATCTCCTGCTTATAACACTGCCATGGTAATTAAAGCATGTCTGAACTACAAAACAAGTGTAGTAAAGACACATTTTATGAGAGAAACATTATCACAATTTTTAAAATATGATCTGCTGTGGTATTACAAATGGAAAATTGTGTTTGAAGTCATAATGATTTAGTGCTGGATTACAGAAATAGTTGAAATGCCTAAATACAATGGCAGTTGGCACTCTTCTGAAGCATTACACACACACACAAGTGCTATGACAAATACATTTAAATATCTTTAATGCTACGAAGCCTGGAAAGGCAATTAGCAGCAATAAAATTTGTATTGAATTTGGATAAATTTTAGATAATTAGCCTTCTTCTAAATGTAATTTCTGGCCAAGAAATCCATAGGGACACATGACTTATCCACATTTATTACTCATTAGAGAGAGTAATTCCTGTCATGGCTGAACATCAAGAGATCTATCATCATAAATTCAGATCAGCTAATGGACTGAGTAGTCCTTTTCTCCCAGAAACAAATCCCTGGGTAAAATATATGAAATATAAATGGACCACAGCTAAAGGAGTGCATAGCAGTAGTACATGTATACAGTTATTATGCAGAATATGTAGATCCATTAATTTATTGTATATTGTTAACATATTGGGAAAGTAGATGTACTTGTGGGCACTTCTATATTTCAGATAGCACAGATAAAGTCGATACACTCCCTCTTATTAATAAGTTCTTCTCATATTTCAAGGCAAATAGACACTACAAACAAAATTTTGTTACACTTTTCCTTAACCAAAACATCCTTCCTCTCTTAAGTAACAGAACAATGAGTCTGATCTATCTTTTTTATCTTATAGGTCTTGCTTCTCCAACATATCAGATTCTGATTCTTCAAAATAATGTAAGCAAAGAAGCAATAAATATACTTCTATGACTTAAAATACAGAGTTCAGCTAACCAAAAAATTAATCAGCAACCTCTGCTTTATTACTTAAAAAAATATAAATTCATTTTCAGAACAAATGTTTTAATATAGATCAGTATGGTGTCTCTTGAACCTGTGTCCTGTTGGAGCTGAAAACAAATCTGAGCATTTTCAGGTGGAGAAAATCAAATAAATACAGCTGTTTATTTACTATTTACTTTCCACTCACCCTCGCTTCCTTCTGTATTGACTCTAAGAAAAAAACATAATCCAGAAGTATCTGCAACAGGCTTATTTTGTGTATTCCTTCCATAATGAAGTCAATGGAATTTCTGTGTCCATTTTCCAGAAGCTGCAACAGATGAACTTTACAGAACTTTAAAGCAGGATTTATGATGTGATCTGAAATTATGTTGAAATTATGCATCTATGTCTTTCAAACTTATTTTAACATAACTTTTTTCAGGCAGATAATTTGCAAAATCCACCTAATTTAAGATTGTTGTTTTTATTCACTTTATACCTCCTTCTTTTTGGAACAACATCCTTTTTTAAACTATGTTGCTGCATACACTTCCCTTTGTATTTAAAGGAAATACACATAACCCTCTATGTATAAATAAGAAGAGTTCTTTTAGTATTTTATAGACACATTTGAAGCAACTGTCCCTGTCTATCGTGCTTTGTTTTGTGTTGTGGGGCTTTTGTGGAGTGCACAGACTGAATATTTTTTAAGCTGAAAGCAAACCCGAGTAAGCGTTCCTGAGAAGATCTAATTTTCTCAAAAAAATAACGGACATTCAATCTGTTAGACCAGAGTAGAGGTAGCCTAAACTAAATTGCACAGAAGACCAACAGTAGCCACCAGGTTTTCACTGTCAGCCTTGCTTGTCTTCATTACTACTCAGTGCACTTCTCATTTCTTTAAAATACATATAGTCCTCTCTGCTGTTCTCTACACCTTCATCAGTACAAACACCTTTCTGAAAATGTGTATGTCCTCAGGTTTCCAGTGACAATGCAACTAATTCCATCTCCATCATAGTTTTCATCATGTTATTATTCCCATATAATAGCCCAATCGAGTCCTGTATTGATGATGCCCTGCAAAATTACTGTCAGAAACCATCATTAGCAATCTGGTTTTGCCCACAACATAAAAGGAAGTATTAAGACTGGTCTCAAAACGGGTCATTAGTTTATTCATGGCATTACTTTTCTCCAAGCTAGTAATTCCTTTTGCAGCATAATCCATTATCACCTCCCATTTAGCTCTTCTTATCCACTTTAAAAGTTCTTGTACTAGCCCCATATTATAAAATTAAATTGGTAATTTCCCATGTGGCAACCTATCAAATACTTTAGAGAAATCTAGACTGACTACACAGAACACATTTCCATTGTCAACTGCCATTTAAAACACAAGATAGCAGGGTTAATCTGACAGGATCTACCTCTGACAAAGATGTTTTGCATTTCATTCCATTTTCCATTTATCGACCTGTATTCATTCTTATTCTCTCTCTCTCGTTTTTTTTTTGTTTGTTTGTTTGTTTGTTTTTTTTTTTTTTTTTTTTTTTTTTTTTTTTTTTTTTTTTATTTTTTTCCTTTTCATTCCCTTTTCCATTTTCCCTCCTTTATTCATTTTTTTCCTCTCTCTCTCGTTTTTTTTTTGTTTGTTTTTTTGTTTTTTTTTTTTTTTTTTTTTTTTTTGTTTTTTTTTTTTACTGAAATCTTTGCACATTATTGAGGTCAGCCTACTAAGCTTGTTGTAACTGGAATTACTTTTTCTTCATAAACATGGTGTTTGCTCTTCTTTAGCAAAAAAAATCATTTTGAAGTTAACACACGTATTGAACACTTTAATTTACAGAATATGCAAGGACAGATTTCAGGAGTCTGGCACAAAGTTTGAAGCTGATGAAGGTAAAGTAAAATTCAAAGAGCTTTGTGATGAAACAATTTCTTTTCCCCAGACCTTCTTTAATCTTATCATAAACCTTCACTGAAAATTTAGTTCAGATATTTATTTAATCTGAGGAATAATTTACACCATCTTTAATCTTAATCACAATCTTATGCTTGGTTTCTGGCAGCCCTAGGAACTGTAAGTGAATTATTACTCATCCCTCAACTTTGTTGCCAAAGTAAGCATCTAGGTTCAAATTAGGACCTGAAAAACACAGTTTAAGTACCACAGGCACCTAAAATTAGGCATTATTTTAATTAAAATATATTTTCTAGACATATACTCTTATATCTTACAAAAACTACTGATAGTATCTCATTTGTCTTCATGCATTGTATTGGACACAGAATTTTATATCTGGCAAATAGCTGAGCATTAGCACGTATATGGGGGCAATGAAAGGGAAATAAAAAAAAAAAGTCAATGTTGACATATTGGCTTCAGGTGACTATGAATTTGCCACATTTCTCTGTGGTCTATTCTAGTGGCTAAACCTATTCAGAATGTATAACTTGTATTTAGGTTGTTTTTATGATTTTAACTTTCAATAACTGATGACCCTACGTGTGCATTTAACTATTTTTTTCTGTGTCTTTCTCAAGTACTCTGAGGATGCCAAATCATTGAGTGTTAAAAAGAGTAGAATGATACTGACAATAAAAAGTGGGGAATAATACGTGCAATCGCAA
>JAAGNO010027567.1:0-30641 GCA_033439905.1 Ceryle rudis
AAATTAGCACAAAAAACCTTTTTTTTTTTTTTTTTTTTAATTCTCAAAGATTTAAAATTGAGACACTGGCTTAAATTATCACAGAAAAAATATTTAGTAAATGAAACAGCAACAAGCTTACAACAAAGGCCCTGTAGATAAGCAAAATACTTTATAGATCCATAACTATTTCCACTAACAATCTGCTATTACAAAAAAAATGCACAGACAAATAATGGGTGATTTTATATTATGCAGCCATTACACAAAAGAGGAAAGGTGTTTAGGGAGAGAGAATATCCTGAAAAAAAAGACTTTTATGCCTGTCTTTTTCCCAGTTCTTGTTGTTATCTAGTAAATTAAAATATCTTTCGTATAGGTCTTGCCTCATTTCTGTTGTTGGACTATCATGAAAATCACATTACTTCCACACACAAGTGAAAGGTAAACTTTAGGGGCAACAGAGCAAGAGATCAAGAATACTAAGAATGGCCAAGACCGGGGCTGTCAGATTCTCTTTCCTAGACATTTTCTAGCTCTATTGGAAAATACCTTTTTTCCTGGATTTGTTGAGTAATGAAATTTGGTCCTATGATATTCCTTCTTGGGATCTGACTGTGTTGCAATCAAGTATTAATGAAAAGTAAGAACTGTGGACAGTAGTTACCCTAGTCTAATAGCCTCTACCTCTCAACCATTTCATATTTAAGGAGTATCTTTAGCTTGCATTACTCATATTGACTTCTTTTCTATATTAGATATGTTGAATTTATAGATACACTTTACATATGCAAAATGATAAGTTCAGAAGATGCCTTGAAATATTATGGTGCCAGCTGGTGGCCACTTAACTTTTGAATAGTAATAAGGGATGTTGACTGTGAAGCTGCAAAGCACTGAAAGGCAGTGAAAAAAACCCCACAAATACTGGCACAATAAAGAATGGGAAAAGAATAGTTGAGTTGTTCATAAAATACAGTGTTTTGGAGGAAGCCAAATAAAGATAAGGGTAACAAGTAATATTAATAAAAGAGCTATGTGGATTTTAAAACTGTGTGAATCTTATGACTGATCCTGATGCAAACAAGGAAGCCATCAGATAGTATGGCAACAAGAATTATATGAGCAGGGTTTTGATAAGGGCTGGAAAAGAACAACTGAGAACTGATGTGCCTCAAAGATCATATGCCTTTGGAAACTGAAAAGTGTGATAAGGTGTCCTAGGTTATACCAAATGCCCACTCCCTCAGAATCTCGATCCCAAAAGCTGCCAGTAGTAGATGCACAGAGAAGAGAGTAAGAATGAGCATATAGTAATGCATCCCCAGAATATTTGCCCAGGTCCCAGCAACATGGCTTACAAACCATATGTACCATTATTTTTTTCAATAAATTTTTAACTCCTTTCTGAACTCTTGTGACACCTTAATATTCCAGTGCCACATGGCCAAGATTTCTACACTGAGTGAAGTATTTCCTTTTCTGTTTTTTTGTTTGTTTGGTTTGTTTTTTTTGTCTGTCACCCACCACCTTTATCTGAAATGCTATATTTATTTTCCTCAAAGAGACAATGAGCACTTTGTCTCTATTCACACTCTCCACCCTACTTACGTAGACTGATGTTATCTTTCTCTTGTGTCTTCTCTTTTTCAGGCCTCCCAGGTCTCGTATTGAAAGGGCCAGTGAAGAGCTGGTGGTAAAAAAAATGCATATGTAACTCTCTGAAAGAGATGGAGTACGGCCAAAGGAATATAGGAAGATACTATCACTGAACGAGAGAAGACCTGATGGAGAATGAAAATTGGTATCTTCATTTCAAAGAAAACAATTACAGAAGAATTGAAGGAAGATTTGAGTCTGGTTCTTAATTATCCTAAAAGTAAACAACTTGTTCTGAAAGAAAATAGAAATATTTTTTAAAATCCCCTGCAGGATCAAATATTTTGCATTTGTGAACTTCTCAAGAAAAACATGGAAGAATATTATTACATATATTGATTTTATCAAATCTGAAAAAAGCCCCACATCATGATCTTCTGTAAGATAGCCTTTGATGAAAAATTTGGAATCTTAGAATATTTGAATGATACAGTTAGATGCTTGAAGCTGAAAAAATGTACTACATAGATAGAGAGGGAATTCTGTATTCAGTGTTTTATCATCTTATGAATGCTTTGGGATATACTTGAACCTCTTGAAAGTGACTGCTGAAAAAATGATTTCATGGAAGGTAAATTTTTCAGAATATGACAATGACACAAGAGTCATTCTTTTTAGATATGCTAATAATTTGTTTATGATAGATATAGAAAAAGATGTAGAAAAAGAATTGTTAGGAAAAAAAGAATTTAAGATCATCAAGAAGAAAACAAAACTTATTGTTGTAAACTGACAAAGTATATTAGTCACCAGACTGTAAACATAAATAACAGTAAGTTAATGCAATATTAAATACCTATAAGCATTAACTGAGAATTATTTGGGGACAGAGTAAATTAAGGCCTGGGTGCACAGACAGAATGCTTATAACTATACTTAAGATAATTTTAGCTCCAACAATTAATTGTGAAAAACTATTTCATATAAAAGATTCTTAAAAGGTTTTTTTTTTTTTTTTGGATGGAACATTTGAATATGAAGGACAATTCATTATCTTATAAAATGAAGTTCCAATTTATGTTTGGGTTAGTGAATATACTTTTTTTTTTGTCATTAAATTCATAGGAACATAATTGTTATTTGAATATTCCATCTCTTCTTTAGGAATATCTTGAAATAGTAAATAGTTTCAAAGGAAAGGACATGCTGAAGTGTCATTTTCATAGGAAACAAGTTGATACTTTCACTTTCCCTGAACATTTTTCCACTGTGAGTTTTTTTAAAGGTCATCACCCCACAATGACGGCTGAAGAATCTTCATTCTTTAACAGAACTAAAAATCTGAGACAGTCATACCAACCAAAAAACTAAAGTAGAAGTGTGTGATGCACTTCTGTACAATACTGACACAACTGGTTTTCTTCCTAAAGCAATCTGAGGATTGACCAATATCAAAATACTTCGGTGCAAGTATCTTCTTGATATGGTTCCTTAAAGGCAAAAGAAGCTGTGTGCCTCAATGAGTGGAATCCAGGCAGTGGGGTTTTTTTTCCCTTTTTGAGCATCTAACATGAGGATCTATTTCACATGTTTGCAGCCTGAAAGTTGTTAGTTCATCAACTAGTTTTTAGACATAACCTGTTTGAAAATGCAGTGCTGTAATAAGGAGGGTAAAGGAGTATAAACAAACCAAGTCAAGGCATTCATGTTGCCATTTTTGTCACAACCGTTTGCTGGTAATAAACTAAGTCTTTTTGTGTGCATAAATTATGTACAAATATGCAACGGAAGGAACATTTCTGGGCATTTACTGAGCAGCCAGAGGAGGCGAGAGCCAATACAGTGCTCGGAGGGAGTGATCCAGCTGGCAGCTGGCATGTCTTCTAACCATCAATTTTCCTCCTGCATTAAGGAAGTACTATTTGCCCTGCACTTGTTCAGTTATTCAGGTCAACATCTTTTTAAAAATAGGTCTATAATTAGGCCCTAAATCCATACATTCAACTTAAGCAATTGGACTTTTTGAATTGTCAGGCATCTGGAAATTTCCACATCAGCTGTCTGGTCTATATTAAGAAATCAAATTTACCAAGGGCTGTTCTTTGTCACTGAAGGCAATTGGCATGGAGCAGTCCCAACCCCCATACCTATGAGACTAGGCTCTCCAGAACAGGGTGGTCTGGCCTAAATTACCTGTTGGGAACAGTCTTGTACCCATGCCATTTCCCAGACCGTGCCTAGGAATTGTTAAAATGCTGGGCAAAGCTCAGACTTCTCCAAGGGGTTGTATTTGCAATTTAAGGATGCACACCATTAAATTACAATGCCTGAGGATACTCTTCAGTCTTTTTAAGTTGCTAGAACAGGCATAGCTAGTAAGCAGTCTTGGGTGCTCAGTATTTCTGAAAAAAAGGCCTCTTGTTTTTTCTCTTATTCTTTTACTGTTCCTGTTTGGAAAAATGTAGCCTAAGCCACTTTGTTTCTTTGCTAATACCAGTGAGAAAAGACCTTCCATGATATCCTTCACACTAGACTGGGATGTTCCTTCCAGCTTTTCACCACCTCGCTTTCTTAGATATGGGGATACACATTAACCTGTGAAAGTTAGACATGGACTGGGGCAGTACTTTGAACATTCAGTCCTGTTCCTTGTATTGTACTTCTTAGACATCAGACTGTGATCCTCTGGCTTGTATTAAACAATATTTTACTGAGAGTAGTCCACTGCCATCAGTGTGTTTGCTTCTGGTGGAAATAATTAACAATGATGAAAACCACTGGTATACGTAGTTCCTGGGAGTCACTCCCCACCTTATTTTCTGTGTGTTTATGATTGATTTGGGTCTCTGTTACACAGCGGTTGAAATTTGGAGCCTTTCATGTTGTAGTAAATCAATAAAAGAAAGGAAAATTAGATCACAATGCTGGTTTAAAAGTTAAAAATTAAAGATGTCTGTGGTAAGACTGAAGCTATATAAAAAGGAAGAAGGATTGGTCAGACAAGTATTTTACATCTCACCCATTTAAACTTTCTAGCAAAAATAAACATATAGTTACTTGGTCTGAAAGACTAAATGTCATGAAATTTCACAGTTACCTTTGTGAATTGCTCAGTTTCAGTTATTAGCACAAATGTATCCTTAGTTTCTCAATTATCTTCAGGCAATGACCAGCATGAGTGGGTGGCATGAGATGTACTAATGGGGACTGTGTAATAGGAGGACAGGAGGGGTCAAAAGAGCACTGCCACCAGTATTGTACATACAGATTCTAGGAAAATTCCTAGATTTAACTGGCATTAAAGAGTTGGGTCAGAATCTAATCACTTGTTTTGAGAAAATAATACTCTTTCAGACATCAGATTTTTTTGAGATTTCTTCTTTTTAGTATTTAGGATGTCTGAGAAAGAGAAGAGAGGTCCACCTGTATTTAAGTCTTCCATGGTACTGTATGCTACACAAAGTGGCAATAAGGCCACATCCAGTTCTCCCCAAACTAGCAATTACAGTCTGAAATCTGACTCAAACTGAGTTCAATCATTTTAATTTAAAACTTAAGTAAAAAGTTTTTCTATCTTCCATTTGGATGAGGACTACAAAAATTCATAAAAGGAGCTCCCATTCCTCCTGATGTGCTATTAAAAAAAAAAAAAAAAGTGTATTTTGTCAGAGCTGTCTTCTTCTGGTACCAATTTATGGACTGAATTATCTACACATGAGATCTTGAAACTATTTTTTTCAGTTCTAAAATACTGTAAAAGAGAGCAGCCAAGTGGCAAAAAAAGCTAAGATTAAGGGATCAGTTTCCTCTGTAAGAAAGTAAAAGGACACTGCTTCCTATTGAGAGTGCAACAAACCTTAGGATTCCTCAGAAACAGGAAAAAAAAAATCTTAACAGAAGTTGGAGAAGAAGTTTTTAAGCATCTGGTACAATTATTAGAGTGACTGCCTATTGTGCTTACATCTCCAGTTGAGTTGCCTCAATACATCAGCTGTGAAAACACATAGAAAAAGGAACTGCAAAATATTTAGTCTATTTTACCTTCAGAAAGGCTTTTGGGTTTTTTGTGTGTGGGTTTGTTGGTTTTTTTGGGGTTTTTTCTGGTTTTTTTTTTTTTTTCCTGAGATGACATGCAGGGTAAAATTCATCCTTTTATTATGCAGTGAAGTAAAGAGAACTGAACCAGATATTATTTTTCCCTAAGCATATAAATCTTGAATGTTTATACTGAAAACTTCCTTATAGACTGCACTGTGGTTGATCAGACTAATGAGGATATTTCATGTCTATAAGAACTAGTGAAATCTTAATTCTCATTTTTTTTAATCTATACTGATTTTGAGACTTCAAACTCCATTTGAAACTGTAATATTCGAAATGTTTGTGTGACATCAGTAACGTAATTTAAAAAGGAGTAACACCTGTCAAAGTAGATGGACAATACAAATGGGTACAAAACATGGTTACACATTCTCATATACTCAAAATATTAATTTTCTTAATTTCTTTTAATTAGGCAACATCAAAAAGGCAATATTGCTTCTGTTATTAGAATATGATAATGGTAATGATACATAACAACCAGAGTCATTACAAAAATAGTGGATTTTCTAAAAAATTAAACAGGCAAGAAAATAATATTTTTTATTATTATTCATAGCCATTAAAAAAAAAAAATCAGTCCAAGTACTTCAGCTTAGTGTCTGGTGAGCTTTTCCATATAAATCAGGAGTGAAATCTATGTTTCTAAACATCCCTCATCTCTCAAATAATCATAGCACTTGAAGTTATAGTGACCTCATCAACAGTCACTTCCTGGTTTATCATAGCATATATTTTTCAGGGGAGAGATAAGCAACTGAATGGCAGTAATTGCTTCCATATTTGAACAATGTCTGCTTTAATAACTAGGGACATGAATATCAGTTTTTCCAATCAGGCTTTTAATGAAAAATACAGAAGGCTTGTATGAGAGCACATTTTAATACTATTTATTTTCAGTTTTGCTATTCAGGTAGATGATTGTTCTGTATATATCCTCAAAAGTAATGACTGGTTCAGCTTAGTGGAAAGAGAAGCTACAGAGTTGCATATCTAGAGATACTTCAGATTAATCGTTGGACCGAGTTAAGCAAAAATCATGAATAAAGATAACAGAAGACTGAGCATATAGTATTTGCTGGAAATCCTGTCAGTTTTTTCTGTGAATTTCTACTGACAATACATTCAGATATTTAACACACTACAGCTGTAAAAATAATTCAGAGGAGAAAATGAAGTATTTGAATCCTAAATGGATAATTATAACAATACCTGCATGAAAAAAAAAAAAAATAAAACTAGGCTAGCAAGATCTGTCCTAGGCCACACATGGTTATAAGTTAATATTTGGAGGAAAAATTCTGGAGATGTAATGGTAATTAATTTTGCTGAGTGATAAATATGGTTCCTACAAAGAAAATATGACTCTTCTGCAGGGGTCTTCAGGCAAAGAAGTAAAGCATTTTAGTACAGAAAGTCTCCTGTGTATGACAGATATTCCAATGAAGACTTAACAACAGTGAAAGCGCTAGTGTTGCCAAGCAGCAATAAGAAAAAGATTATTTTGAACAGTGTTTGCTTTCTATGATAGATCTGTGATACAGTATAGAAGATGATCTTCTGACATACAAAGCATGGGTATTGAGTGAAGAAGGTAGGAGGAACATTTGTAAAACAAAGCTCAAATATTCTTTCAGATAATTCTTCATTGACTTGTCCTGCTTACATTTTCCCAAGTGTAGAATTTACATGGGAACTGTACTTTTTATGTCAGTTCTATTGAGGTGCCTGAAATGTAAGTGTTCTCAAGACTGAAGACCAAAAAATAGAACGACTTGACTTCTGAAGGACAGCTTTTTCACAAAGTTAAAAAGGAAAGCAACATTATTTGGATGGGTATCTGAGATGTATCTATTCAGTTGTTAAAGACTTGGGGGTGTGGGGGTGTCACAGTTACATTTGTGGTTTAAAACAATTCTTTCCTATTTTTATCTCTCTTCTTAGTCATAAAAAGAAGCAAGCAAACAACTCTCATGCCTTGAAACCTAATCCAGGATAAAATACACTCTCATTCTAGAGACACACATATACGTCTAAGTATCATCCTTACCCTAAGGAGAGTTGAACGTATATTGAAAGGTACTGAGAGTTCTCAGTTTCCATTGACAGTAGGACTGTGTATGTAACTAGTGATTAAAGCAATGCAAGTGTTCAAACTGGCTAAATCTGGGACACATAGTAGGACTGCTTGTATTCTCGAAGTTAAGCACCCACTTGCATATTTACATCCAATATTTTTCATTTAATCTATATTGTATATACCAACAAATGTGTTATTTCAGTGGATAAGATTTTTTACCATTTTTTGTATTTTTCTTATACCAGGTTAGCAAAATAGATGCAAATCAGTCTCTAAGTTAGAGTTTTCTGTAATAGTCTAGTACAAACTTAATCTGTCAGCATGCAGAAAGCCTACAGTTTACAGTAATTATGGAAACAAAATGTACATATCTATGAGATGCCAAAAGTAAGAGAACAGTAATCAGTCCTTTTTTGTGTGCTCAGAAATCTTAACTTTGCACCCTGTTGTGAATTAGTGAAGTAAACAAACTTCAAAAGGAAATATGCATTCCCAAGGCTCAGTCACACGTGTGCCTTGGGATGCTAATGTTTAAAGACAGAATACACCATGTAGAAGCACGAGTTGTGTCAGGGACACCTACGCTTTCAAATGCAGTATCACATTCTTGCTTTGAATTAGTATGAACAAAGATGTTGCTGCTTGAATCACAAAGGAAAAGGGTACTAACATGCAAAGCTATTGAAGAAAAGCAACAGAAAGTGTCTTGGTGTAATGAATATGCATGAAAAACAAGCCAGAGCTCATAAAGCACAGAACACTAACAAGGCATGAAAAAAACATGGTTGTAATAAAGCTAAAGACATAGTTTTGAAAAGTGTGTAAAATCAGAGTGATATTGATACACTATGAGGTTTGTGGACTATTTGTAATAAAAATAGCCAAGAAAAGGAAGGGTGTTCCTAGCAAACTTAACTTCATGATACTTTTCTCCTGTATAGGAAGGAAATCCACACACTGAAATGGATTGAAAACTCCTGAACCTTTTCACACATAAAACCTCAATTGCCCGTTCAAAGGAAAAATCAGCATCATTGTCCCTATGATAATTTATTGATGTACTTAATTGGATTGTTCATTGCCAACACATTATTAGTAACATAAATAAACATGGCAGTGTATTTTATGTATGTATAAATAGATTACGCCAGAATTACTATTACACTGGTAAAAGCGGCAAGATGCTTTGATAGCATTAATCGTTTTTGTAGCCTACAAAATAAATTAAGAAACAGGGTTTTAAACAATTCAATATAAAAATCAGAATGTGTCTGATTGCCACAAATCAAAGCCTCAGCAGAAGCACCCAAACGAGCTATTTATAATCTTGCCAGTGTTGAGAGAAGCTAGCAATGGGCTTAGTAGCAGCTGGTCCATTTCCTGAGGAAAAGGGAGAGCTGGCCCTGCAGTTTGTTCAGGAAGAAGCCACAGGGCAGAGGGCACAGCCCTGTGCAAGGTGTAAGGGGCCAGATAGAATCCGGGAAGAAAACAGGCAGAATGACCACAGAGATGGAAAAGCCCATGCTCTATGCATTTATTAGTTTGATATCAATGAGGTTTGGGATTAAATAAATAAGAATTGGGGGAATACAAGTCCAGATTTCAGATATCTTTCTTTTGGGGCAAGTGTAACTGCTATGATGCTGTACAGAAATATCTTCTTCCTTTTCCTCCCTGGAATCCAACTGGGCCCTTCAGGGAGCACAAACATCCAGGATGGGATCCACCTGACCTACTTTTGGACACTTAAGATGTTGCTAATCAGATCTGAGTTAGCTGTCTGGAGTATCTTCATAGTGAAGAAAGAGGGAGTTGTATAGTGCCATTCCTCTCAGTTAAAATAAATACTCATAATAAATAGGTCAAATTAATCACTCCCTAGAAATGTTGTTAATCATAAAGGGAGCCCAAGGTGACTAACAGAGACATAGATCATAAATGCAGAGGATAATTCAGGCTGGAAGGGACTTCCGTAAGTCTCCAGTCCAACCTCTTGTTCAGAGGTCAGGCCAGGTTGCTCAGTGTTGCATCCTGTCAAGTCTTGACCACCTCCAAGGACAGAGCTGGCACAACCTCCCTGGGCAGCCTACTTCCCTGCCAGACTGTCCTCATGAAGAAAAAACTCTTTATTATATCCAGTCTTTCTTGGTTTATGCTTGTTGTCTCTTCTTATCTCACCAAGCACTGATGTAAAGAATGAGGCTCTATCTCCTTGCTCACCTCCACACAATCACTGGGGGCTGCTGTTAGATGTCCCTAGAGCCATCAGTTCTCCAGGCTGAGCAAGCTCTTGTCCTCAGCATCTTCTCACAGGCCAAGTGCTTCAGTCCCAACCACTCTGGTGGCACTCCACTGAATGCCTTTCCTGTACTGGGGAGTCCAAAAATGAATGCAATTATTCTAGAATCATAGAATGGCTTGAGTGGGAAGGGACCTTTAAAGACCATCTGGACCAATCTCCCTGCTATGGGCAGGGACCAATTTCACTAGATAAGATTGTTCAAAGCCCCATCCAACCTGACCTCGAATGCTGCCAGGGATGGGGCATCCACAACTTCTCTGGGCAATCTGTTCCAGTGTCTCACCACCCTCATAAAAAATTTGCTGTTACTTCTTGTTCTGTCTCTACAGGCCTTGGTAAAATGTCTCTCCATCTTTCTTATTATCCCCCTTTAAGTATTGAAAGGCCATAATAATGTCTCCCCAGAGCCTTCTCTTCTCCAGGCTGAACAACCCCAGTTGTCTCACCCTTCCTTCATAGTAGAGGTGTTCCATCCCTCTGATCATTTTTATGGCTGTCCTCTGGACCTTCTCTAACAGATCCATGTCTTTCTTGTGCTGGGGACCCTGGAGCTGGATGCAATACTCCAGGTGGGATCTCAGGAGAGCAGAGTAGAGTGGAGGAATCATTTCCCTCAACCTGCTGGCCACGCTTCTTTTGATGCAACCCTCGATATGGTTGGCTTTCTGGGTTGCAGGCATGTTTGCTGACTCATGTCCAAATCTTCATCTACCGATATCCCCAAGTCTTTCTCGTCAGGGCTGCTCTCAACACATTCATCCCCCAGTCTGTACTGATACTGGGAATTACCCCAACTCAAGTATTGGACCTTACACTTGACGTTGTTGAACTTTAAGAGGTTCATATTGGCCACGTTCAGGCTTGTCAGGGTCCCTCTGAATGGCATCCCTTTCCTCTAGTGAATCAACCACACCACTCAGCTTGGTGTCATCTGCAAACTTTTTGAGAGTGCACTCAATCCCACTGCCTATGTCACTATGTTAAGTAGTGTCCCTCAGGGGTCTCTATCACTATCTGTACCAATGCAAACCCCTGAGGGGTATCATTTGTTACTGATCTCCACTTGAACATTGAGACACTGACTTCAACTCTTTGGATGTGGCTGTCCAGCCTGTCTCTTATCCATCAAATAGTCCATCCATCAAACCTGTATCTACAATTCAGAGACAATGATGTTGTGTGGGACCTTATCAAAGGCCTTACAGAAGTCTAGATAGATAACATCAGTTGCTCTTATCCACCAATGCAGTCATTCCATTGTAGAAGACACCAGATTTGTTAGGTATGATTTGCCCTCTGTGAAGCCATACTGTCTGTCTCTAATCACTTCCCTGTCATTCTGTCATTTAGATGTGATCTAACAAGTGCTAAGTTAAGCAGGGCATAATCCCTCCCCTTGACCATTTTCATTGCCCTGGGTGCTGCTGTCTGTCTTTTGTGCCAAAGTGCACTGCTGGCTCATGTTCAGCTTGCTGTCTCCCAAGGACTTCTCCTCACAGCCACTGCTCTCCAGGCCATTGGTCCCCAGACTGTGTCACCTCCAGAAGGTCTTTCTTCCTAAAGGAAGATTTTGCATTTGCTCTTTTTGAGTTTAATGAAGTTCCTGTCAGTCCATTTTTTTTCCCAATCTGTCTAGGTCTCTCTGGATGGGAGCCTTGCCTTCCAGTTTATCTACTGGTCCCCCCGGTTTGGTATTATCTGCCAGCTTTCTGTGAGTGCACTGCATCACCTCCTCCAGCTCAGTGGTAAAGACATTAAACAGGACAGGTCACAGCATAGATCTTTACTGTTACTGGCTTCCAAGTAAAACTACCCTCTGACCCCGTCATCCAACCAGTTCTTTACTCATCTGTCTGTTCACCCATCTAGGGATCATAGTGCCCTAACATGAATACAAGAAGATTATGAGAGACTTCCTGAAGTCAAGTGTTATTCTGTGCTCTTCCCTTATTCGTAAGTCCAGCCACCTTACCACAAAATTCAATCAGGTGGCTCAGGCATGACTAGCCTGTGGTAAATCCATGCTGACTATTCCCAACACCTTCTCCACCTCTGTGTGCCACAAGTTTGTTTCCAGAGGACTTGTTCCAGGATTTTCCCTGAGAATTGAAGTGGGGCTGATCGGCCTATAGTGGCCCAGATCATCCATTCAGACTTTTTTTAAAGCTGGGTGCAACATTTGCCTTCCTTCAATTATCGGAGATCTTCCCTGATCTCCACAATGTTTAAAATATGATAGAAAACAGCTTGCAATGACATTGAATAGCTGTCTCAGCACTCAACGATGCAGCCCTACAGGTCACATGGACTTGTTTAGCATGATTCCTCTGAAGTAATCACTGACTTCATCATTAACCACAGCTGACTGCTTCTCTCCTCCTTAAATCTTGTCTCTAGGCACAGGGGCCTTGGAGACCTTGTTGGCAAAGGCTGAAAGAAGGAAGTTATAAAGCCTCTCAAGCTTATGTGTCTGCTGCCACCTAAATCACCCACTACCCTCAGCAAGAGGCCCACGTTTTCCCTGGCACAGTCCCACAGTTCTCTTGTTGACCCTACAGACATCAAACCAGGTATATGGAATCATAACCTAATGTTAATGTCACTGGCTTTAGGCCTACGGCAAGTTAAGCACAGTATGCAGAATAGTAGTATTTTGGATGCCTACATTACTGCAGCTTTAGTTAACAAAGTGTTTAATTATGAAGAGGAGTGTCTTTGATTACTGAAATTCTGAAGATTTTTTTTTTTTAAAAAAAGCATTTAATTAGATGTCTAAAGTCTGTCTAGAGTGAAAAAAAAAAAAAAAAAAAAAAAAGTAGGTTCTGAAGTCCCACCTTGTGATGTATTCAGTGAGTACCACACACTCAGGGCCTAATGTTCTTTGGATCTCATGTCCTTTAAAATACATGGTGACAGTGCCTGCTCTGGTGTTTCTACATCTGTATCTACATCAAAATGGTTATTCTAAGCATTGAACCCTTTCAACAATGAGGAGGAGCAGCAGTGGACCTTTTCTTACCTTGAATCATAGAATTACAGAATGTTAGGTATTGAAAGAGACCTCTGGAGATCACTGAGTCAAACCCCTGCCAAAGCAGGATCACATAGGACAGGCCACAGAGGAACATATCCAGGTGCCTTTTGAACGCCTCTAGAGAAGGAGACTCCACAGCCTCTCTGGGCAGCCTGTTCCAGGGCTCTGTCACTCTCACAGTAAAGAAACTTCTCATGTTTAGGTGGAACTTCCTATGTTCTAGCTTATACCCATTATTCCTTATCCTATTACTGGGCACCAAGGAAAAGAGACTGGCATTTCCACTTGACACCCACCCCTCAGATATTTATAATTATTAATAAGATCCCCTCTCAGTCTTCTCAAGACTAAACAGCCCCAGTTCTCTCAGCCTTTCTTCATAGGAGAGATGTTCAAGTCCCTTAATCATCCCTGTAGCCCTTCACTGGACTTTCTCCAGTAGATCCCTTTCTCTCTTGAATTGGGGAGCTAAAAACTGGATATAGTATTATTCCAGATGTGGTCTCACCAGGGCTGGACACAGTTTTCTTAATACACTCCAGGATACCATTCGTCCTCTTGAGAGGGGTATAAGCTGACAGTTATTGGGGTGACACATAAACGTGAGAGCATTTTTACTTAATCTCTTGAGACATAAATATGCCATCAGAGTAGGAGGTTATGCAGAGCAGTGGGCACCTGTCCTTACTGGGAGAAGTCCAGAACCTGTTTACTTGCAGGACAGGAAGAACTTAAGTTTACTGACTTCATTTGGACTTAAAAACATATTTGAACCGAGCACATGGTGGAGTGGCTGGCTAAGTCCAGGCTATAGGATCCATTGCAAATGCATGGCTGTTTCATTTATCTACTTAATTTTGACCAGCAAAGTCTTAAAGAATTTAGAAATATTTACCACATTGAAGATAATCAAATAATCTGATCTGTGACTCGCAAATCTCTGTTTCTACTGTCATCTTTTTTTTTTCCCTACCTTTTCTTTGTTTGCACTTTAGAGCCTTAATAAAATAAACTGTCACATACAATGTATTTGTTCAGAGCCCATAGACATTTGGGATCTCTAGACACTTTACAGCAGTGTTCAATAGTCTATGATGTGTATGCATTTAATAAACTGCTATCACTTATACTACTGGTACTTTATGTTATAGTCTTACAGTATCCTTAAAAATTTACAATATCATGTCTAATTTATAGCACATGTACATACCAGCCTCCATAGGCTAATTTGAGATGCAAGGTTAGTCTGTTACAGCTTGTATAGGTTATAAACCATTCCAAAATCAGTTTACTTTTTAACATCTGTAGGGCAGCACTAATGCACAAAACACAAAATATACTATGAGATCCAGAAATATTCTGCATCGCGGATAATATAGCAGCATCTTTTCTCCTATCTTCAATTGTAGCATATAATGCTAAGATGAAAAGCATGCAAATCTTTCACCTTTCAAGGGCTTGGTTATACAGTTATTCAACAAAACAGCTAGTTAATTTATGTTTAATTGAAAGCCTACTGTGCATGCTTTAAATAAAATGAGACTCCAAAGCAATGTGGGTTTTCAAGCTAAAGCTGTGACCACTTGACAGTTTGCTCCCCTTACATGATGCACAGTGATAGCTCTTGCATTGCTCAGTTCACTTCAAAAATCACTGTAACATTTTCTCACAGAAATTTGAGGAAAAAGACTGGGTAGAAATAACAGTGTAGTCGTTCTGTGTTGCCCAGACATCAGCATGTGTAGCACAAAGGTGTAAAAGGAAAAACAAGGGACTCGAGGTTTAAATGATCACAGGAAATGCTTCAAAATGAAGAGTTTCTGTTTAGGGTAAGACTTAAGCAGCCATGCAAGTCTCTGTGTCTATGTCTAGCCTGACCTGTTTGGGTCATATTGTGAGGTCCTGAACCCCTAACAGAACAAGGCAGCTGTGGCTCTCTGACTGCTGTCTAGCCTCTTTATTACAGCTGGGAAGACTCAACTGTAAGTTGCTACCAGGGAACCATGTCAGCCAAGTGGCTGGTTTTGCACAGAGATCGTGAAACCAAGTTAAAGTCTTCTTGTGTAACCTTGGCCAAGTGCTGCTCCTTATTTGAAAAAATGTGGATAATAATACTGGTATTTTCTGTTTAGCTTGTAAATTTTCCCACTACAATCTTTCAGCATGCATTGGCATTCTGACTGACAAAATTCTCAGTGTCAGCTGGAAAATTTAGGAATTTAAAATAATAGAAACATTTGAGAAAAAACAGCAACATAGCATTTGGCCATGTTGCTGGCAACAGCCCTGTTCCGATACTTGAGATGAAATATTGACTAATAACAAAAAAAAACCCCTGCGTTTTGAATGGCTGCAAGAATCCTTTCCTAATCCATTTGCCCATCATGCCAGGACCCTGACCATGGACTTGCTTCATCACTATGGGCTCACCTGGAGATAGCTGGATGGTGGCTGACTTTGGCTGCTGTCACAATGATCCCCACTTACCACTCTGACTTCCCTTGACCCCAGACACACCTCATCCCCACACACATGTCCAGTGACCTGGATTTCTGGTTGGCCCAGTTGCCATCAATGGCTCTCTCCTTTTCACTTTGTTTGGGTGCTGTATGACTGCACCCCATCAGGGAGTTGCTGCCCTGCCATTCCCACTATCACTCCTTACTGCTAGGCCCCCTGCTCCTGTGGAGTATCCCCCAGTTGCGGTTTCTTGACAGAGCCTGTCTGCTACATGTATATGTCCCTATATAAAGCCCAATATAATCTTGGGCTATACCCTTGAGAAAATCAATAGAAGACGTCTGCAGGTTTTTGTTCAATGCTAAGATGGTAGTACTTTAATTTTACTTATTAAAATGGTTAGTGTGTGTGGAGATTAACTGTACTCAATTTACGGTTCAGTAAGCTTTATAACTTTTGCCAAAAAAAAAAAAGAGAGATTATCTCTTCCAAATTTATTTTGTTCCCTCAGCTAAGACTGCCTTCAGACTCCAAATACAAACTGACTTTAATTGGGCCATACGTGAACTAATTTAACCCACTTACATCTGGCTGGGCTTCAAAGCCAGATGGTATTTTCCTTGCATGGCTTAGCTGAGATCTCCTCACTCAGAGAAGCTGGGTTGTCTTCTTTCTCTCTCATAATCTGACATGGCATTTATCTGTGGCCTTTCTGCAACCTCCACCCTCTTTGAATAAATAGTGAGGAACACTGTTTTTTAAACCAACGAGATTATAGTAAGTGTTGATAGAAGTCAAATTCTGGAGCTGAAAGAGTGCCCTTTCTGTGTCTTGTAACTATACTTTCATGTAAAATAAATTTAAAGGAATTATTTCTGTAGAAGTCCTGTTGCAACCTGTGACTGCAGACTGCCTTGTTATCAGTATTTCTGTCCATTCTATTATTCTTACCAGTATTTTTAAAAATACTGATATCATTTTTTGTGTGAGTTTTTCCAAAGTTCTCTAATCAAACTAATTTATAGCCGTCATTTTCTGATTACAGATAAATACAGAAACATAAAAAGCATTACAGAAAGCAAATAAGTTACTTTTTTATAAAACATCCTCATGTCTCTAGATTGATGGCCTAAATTTTGTAATGTCACCAGTTATTTTGAATGAGGTTTTGGGAGCTTCACCTGAGTTATGAATGTGCCTGATTTTGAGAAAATGCTACAAGCAGAAAATGCTAAGCAATCTGAAAATCTGCCCCTTCTCAGGTATCTCATGCAGACAACTGAAATTTAGATACTCAAAATGACAGGTTGATATTTTAAAATGTAAGATAAGTATAGAAGAAATCCTCTTCCTGATTAAATTCTTCCTAAAATTGATTGACTTCTTTGGGGATAATATTTTACAAATTCATAATGTCAGAGGAGTTTCCCTTGAACATTTTCTATGCATCCTACTTCCTCCATTCAAATCTCTGTCCTTTGGTTTGTTTACCTCTTCATTAGATTAAACTAATCCACATCTATCTTAGTATATTTATAGAAAATACAATTCCCTCATGCATGTATCTCAGTGTATTTATAGAAAATATCATTCCCTCGTGGTTACATTTTGCTGATGACAGTCATTTCTATTTTTAGTTGAACAACATATTTACTGAGTGCTAGTACAAGTGTTTAGTTTCAGATTTGTAATGTAGTCAAGGTTTTTTGAGCCAACAGCTTTATGGATTTATTATTATGGGTGATAATGAAGTAGTCAAGTAACTGTGTACAATTTTTTTGTTTGTTTTGGTTGTTTTTTTTTTTTTTTTTTTGAGTTAACCTCACATCAAATATATGCCTATATTAAAAACAAACAAACAAACAAAAGGAAATATAATTTATTTATTTTATTTAATTTCAGGCTAGCCATTAGATGACCAAAAAATTAATTTAAGTGCCTATCTAGAGTTAGAAGAGGTTCTGTCCGTGGAACTGTCTCCCATGAGTATGTTGGGAGAGACCTCCAGTGGTAAAAGAGGAGAGGTTTTTGAAGAGGTTCTTCTTCTGTCACACCACATGACTGAAATACATGACGGGCCTAGGCTGCAATATGGGGAGAGGAAAGGAAAAAAATGGCCTTTTCCTACAATAATCATAAGTTAAATGAAAGGAAATTCTTATATATCAGTCCAGGTCAGAGTGCTTTATGGAAATATACAAAATGCTATTGTAATTTTCTGTGTGTCTTCATTACTAATTATCTAAAGGAAAAAAAAAAATCAAGTTAAGAAAGTGGAACACTAAGAGCCCAGATCACAAAAGGAAATGTCAGACAAAATCCAACACGAAGGAAAATTTTCTGCCAGTGTCCTAGAAATTTGTGAATCTGTGCCTATGTGGATGCAAAAAGTGTGGGCCATGCTCTAGTCCTGTTCCTGTCTTGGTCTGTATATCAAAGAGACAGGATACAAAAACATATGTCAGTCAAAAACAGAAGCATGGAAAACCCATCCCAGAACTCAGAATCCTGACTCCTTAACTTTGTGTCAGTGTCCTTGGCAGTGCTGCTGTATCTCTGGCTATGTGGCTGCAGGGACCATTGTCCCAAGCTCTGGTCCTGTCCCTGTCTTGCTGTATACCTCAAAAAGGCAGGATACCAAGCAATATGTCAGCCACATCCCATCAACGTGAAAAACACAGCCCAGTACTCTCCCTGAATCTCGAGTATTTAACTTTGTTCCAGTGTCCTTGTAGAAGCCGGTGAAGCTCTGGCTGTGTGGCTGTTGTGGTCAGCACTGTCCGAGGCTCTGGTACACTTTATTTCTCTTGATCTAGGATCCAGGATAAGAAAAGAAGTGCCAGCCAAAATTGATCACCACAGAAAACCCGTCCCAGAAATATGGAAGAATCTAGAGTCCTTAACTTTTTTTTGCAGTGGACATATAGATGATGCTGAATCTCTGGCTATGTCGTTGCATAGTCGCTGACCAGTACCCCATGCTCTGGTCCACTCCCTGTCTTGGTCTCTGGATCCAAGAGCCAGGATAAGAAAACATGAGTCAACCACAATCAGTGCCCGAAGAAATCTGTCTCACTACTCTGCCAGAATCTCGAGCCCTTAACTTTGTGCCAGTGTCCTTGTCAAGGTTGCTGAATCTCTGGCTTGGTGGCAATGAATTGCAGATGCACATGCTCTTATGCTGTCCCTGTGCTTTTCTGTACCTCAAAGAGCCAGGATAAGAAAGGAAAAATCAGCCACAATCAATCACCATGGAAAACCTTGCCCAGAAATCTGGAAGAAATTTTAGTACTTAACATTTTTTGTCATTGTCCTTGTAGATACTGCTGAATCTCTGGCTATGTGGCTGCAGGGACCAATGTCCCAAGCTATGGTCCTGTCCCTGTCTTGGTCTCTGGATAAAAGAGCCAAGAATAGAACAAAGGGATCAGTGAGAGTCCATCACAATAAGAAAACCCGCCCAGAACTAGGGAAGCATTTTCAGTCCTTAATTTAATGCCAGTGTGTTTATAGAAGTCTCAGAATCTCTGGCTATGTGGCTGCACACCCCGGAGGTCCATGCTCTGGTCCCGTCTCTGTCTTGTTCTCTGTATCAGAGGCTGCCCTATGCTCTAGTCCTGTCCTTGTCTTGGCCTTTACCTCCAAGAGACAGGAAAAGAAAAAACGTGTGAGCCACAATCCATCACCTTGGGATTCCCATCCCAGATCTCAGCCAGAACGTTGAGTCCTTAATTTTGTTTCACTGTCGTTCTCAATGTTGCCAAATCTTTGGCCATGTGCCTGCAGACCCCAGAGGTCCATGGTCTGGTCCTTTCCCTGTCTTGATCTTTACGTCAAGAGACAGGATAAGAAAAAAGAGGTCAGCCACAATCCATCACCTTTGGATTCCCATCCGAGAACTCAGACAGAATCTTGACTCCTTAACTTTGTTACAGTCTCCTTCTAGAAGCTGGTGAATCTCGGGCTATGTGCCTGCATACCCCAGAGGTCCATGCTCTGGTCCCGTCCCTGTCTTGTTCTCTGTATCAGAGAACCAAGATTATAACAAACAGGTCAGTTTAGTAGATGGTTAGACTTGACGATCTTTAAGGTTGTTTCCAACCTTAACAATTCAAGTATTTTATTTTATGATTGTATGACTTGAAATGAGTAAGTTCCCAGGTGCCACCTAAGAAGATGAATATACTTTTGGTAACTCCTACAATAATTTGATGTAGGTGTATGTAGAAGAACACATGGTTTAAGTATGACTACAGCTTTTTAAAGGGATATGGGGTTGCTACTCACAACAAAAAAAAGCAGACAAGCCCTCTCAGGTATGACCCAGTGAGAGTCGAGCTCCTTTCTTTACACACAAGCTGCTTTATGGGGTGGGTGGCTGACTATTCGAGTGACTTTGGACTTTTGTAATTCTGCAGCTCTCTCGACACTGCAGACAAACCACAGCACCCACCAAAATGCAGCCACAGGTATTTCCTCCAGCTTCTCAGGAGACCCTCTGGCTAAGGTGGGAGAGGCTGCTCTTTGCCCTCTTAAGAGCTTCAGAAGCCAAAACACATATTGACATTGAAAGAAGAATCACAACCCTGCACTTCAGTAGGGCCAACTTTGGCCTTTTCAAGCATTTGATAGGGGAAATCCCATGGGACAGGGTTTGTTTGTTTGTTTGTTTTGTTTTAATTATTATTATTATTTTTATTTTTATTGTGCTCATCCTCTCAGGGGCTTTTGATTGGATTATTTGAAACACAATGGAATGGGTTAAAAAAGCCCTAGTGACTAGTGCTGGGATATTGACAAACTGTGTCAAACTATGCATTTCAGTCAGAATTTCTTGATGTTAAATAAACAGCATCCAATAAAGTCCACTTCAGCTCAGGATGGTGAGTCAGTGTCTCTCAGAAAGATACATGTGTTGACATCTTCTGTTGTAAAGGTGGAAGGGAAACCTCTAACTGAAAATGAGTAAACAGAGCTCATGAAATGTGGCTTTTTTATTATTTGTGAGGAAGACATGGTGTGCAAATTAATAAGTGAAGGAAGGATTATTTAGTTTGCCCATCACCTAAAGATGTAGCATCAGTTCTATATTACTAATATTTTATATTGTTCTCTGGGTTGAAAGAATGTAATTTCTGTGTTAGAGCAGAATAGATTAGAGTATTTCAGTTGGAAGGGACCTACAATGATCATCTAGTCCAACGGCCTGACCAATTCAGGGCTGACCAAAAGTTAAAGCATATTATTAAGGGTATAGTCCAAATGCCTCTTAAACACCGACAGGCTTGGGGCATCAACTACCCCTCTGTGGAGGCTGTTCCACTGTTTGACCACTCTCTCAGCAAAGAAATGCTTCCTAATGTCAAGTCTGGACCTCCCCTGATGAAGCTTTGAACCATTTCCATGCGTCCTGAGTACCAGGAAGAAGAGATCAGCACCTCCCTCTTCAATTACCATCCACTGGAAGCTGTAGAGAGCAATAAGGTGGCTCTTCATCCTCATTTTCTACAAACTAGACAAAGTCCTTAGCCACTTCTCATAGGACATGCCTTCCAGCCCCTCACCAGCTTTTGTGTCCTCTTCTGGATGCATTCAAGGACCTTTACATCCTTCTTAAATTGTAGGTCTGCTCTTCAGCCACTGCTCTCCCAGTTCATACTTGTGCCCAGCGTTACTCTGTCCTAGGTGCAGAATCCAGTATTTGTTCTTCATAGATTTCATGCCACTGATGCTTGACCAATGTTCTAATCTATCCAGATTCCTCTGCAAGGCCTCTTGTTCCTTGAGAGAATCAACAGCATCTCCCAGTTTAGTAGCATCAGGAAACTTTTAAGGATGTATCTAACTCCTGCATCCAGATCACTGACAAAAATATTGAACAGGAGTGGCCCTAGAATTGAACCCTGAGGAACACCACTGTGGACTGTCTGCCAGCCAGATACAATCCCATTCACTACAATGCTTTGTATGAAAGAAGCTGAATTATTTGTTATGTCCATCACTGTGAGATCCCCTGCTGCCTGGACCTGGGCCACTGACAATCTATAGAAAAAAATGACCTCTAGAATAGGATCTGTTAGTCTACAGATAACCACAGACTGATGGAGTTGGTTTCCTTAGTGTTTGACATCAGCTGATGCTATTCAAAGAAAGAAGGACCACGGCTTGGTCTGTTGCAACCCACTGTATTCCTGGGACGTTGTGTCTCCATCACATTGTTGATGACAATGACTTCTGTGCTGGCTGACGGAATATGCACTGCCATGTTCTGTTACGTTTTGAGTTTGATAAGGTTTGTGGCCTTCTCTTTGTTTTCTTTCCAATGACAAATGACAGAATTACTGCCTGGGAGCTCAATGGAGTATCCAGTACTTCTCAAATGGAGACTGCTACTGGTGGCACTAGTCTTATACCAAAGGACTGTATTGTGAGCACTGGAGTCCCAAAATGCCATCTTCTGCCCACCAGAGAAAACCTCCATCTTACTGATATTTAACAAGGTATTCTCCATCACACAGAGTGGCTGACAAAATCATTCTTTGGTTACGGGGCTGTCAAGGTTTAGGGTCAGGCCTGTCCACTAGTCCTATAACAGACACTCTCTGTTAGCCTCTCCCTAAAGGGGAAGAGAAAGGCAATAAGGGAGAGAGACCTATGGATAAGAAAAGAAAACCAAAACAGCTTTAATGAAAATAACAATGATGATAAAATGGAATACATACAAATATATACAAAACCAGTATCAAACCCAACCCCTCTGAGAGCAGTAAATCACCACCACCACTGGTGATGTGGAGCAGGCACTGGGGAAGTCCCAGACTGCACTCAGCAGCAGATGGGAACTGGATTCAAGAACTGGGTTCTGGAACTGGATTCAGGAACACACGGATCAGGATTGAAGGCAGAATGGACAGTTCTCCTCAGATGCTGGCCATTGAAGAAGAGAGATTGACCCTTGTGATCCCTCATGTTTTTACTACATATGACATATATGGGCTGGAATACCTCGTTGGTCAATTTGGGGTCACCTGCCCTGTCTGCTCCTCTCCACAGGTGCAGCCTTTCACCTTCTGCACCCCCCAATGTGGTACATAAGATCCAGAAGTGGCCTTGGTCTGCACACCAGTCCTTGGTACTAACTCTAAACATCGGGTATTATCACTGTTAGAAGCAGACACTGTCTGCTGTTCTTTTTTTTTTTTCAATAACTATTTGTAAAATTTGGGAATTTTCAATCAAACTCAATCACTATGGCAGTAGGACTATTCTAGGGATGGATGTGCCAATGAAAACACTCCTGTATGCTGCAGCTTCAACAAAACTATGCTAAGGTATAAAATTTTGTATTTGTGAATGTGACCATACTGCAGTGTCAACACAGAAATACGTGCTCAAAATACAATACATTCAGTAGCATATCTAGAATACAGTATAAGTAATATTCTCCCCATCTTATTTCAATGCCAACCAAGATAATCTTATTTGTGGAATTTTCCTGAATTAATGTCTTTTGGATCTGAAGTTCAAACCTAGTCAATAGGATCTATCAGATTAATTTCAAATACAAATAAACATCATTAATAATCTGACCACCCATAAGCAGATTTGCAAAGAACACTGACTTTAGGAAGAGGTTTGAAGGAACACGTATGGTACTATTAAAAAGATAGATGTTGGCATGGAATAAAATAAAAAAAAGCTAGGTTCATTTAAATCTGTTGCAAAATCTGTTTACGCTTCTGTAAGGTTAAACTCACTGGTTAAGCTTCCATTCATTTACTGGGGCTGGAATTTGTCACGCAGAGAGCAGCAAAATGACCAAAGTTTGAAGAGTATGTGCAGTATCGAACTATGCCTATTCAAGAGGACAAGATCAATATCATAATGCCACACATCCCTTACAAATGTCCACATTTGGAAGAGTAATCCACAGATGATCATGGGTCCTGCTCTCACAAATCGCCCACAAAAGCCATTTTAGGCAAACCCAAAGGCATAAGAGTGATTTTTTTTTTTTCAGCACCGCAAAGGCATCACACAGACTACACCTTCTGATTTTATTTGGGGAATTGTTAAAAAAGCTTCACCAAAGTCCTGCTACATGAAAGCAGTTCAACTGTACAAGATCAACAGGTTAAGTAGTAGAAACAATTATCAGGGTACAACAGTGCACTTTCTGATGACTTTCTCTATAAAGTCAGGAACACCTAAATGGCAAGAAAAATGCTAACAACTGAGAAATAAAAGAAATTATGACAGAGGTGAGATAGGAGGAGTTCTAACAATTACTGTTAAAAAGTTGGAAAGAATGTATGTATACTTTGTGTCTTTTATTACAAATATTTCTGAAAATTACTGAGTAAATGTATAGTTGAAGAGAATAATATGTTAGAATAGAAATGCAATAATATGCTTAAAGACACTTTCTAATCTTAGACTAAAGTAAATCGAGCTTTTCTACTGTATTTAGATCTTGATAAGCTTCACCTTCCTCAGTCGCTGCAGAAGAAAATGTAGAAATACTTTCTAAAAGGTGTTAAAAATGTTAAAATACTGTATCAGCCATTCATAAAATTATGAACACATTTTTTACTCTTGATAAGAATTGAAAATATCCAGTTCTTAGTTTTTTCTTAATTAAATATTATTAAAAAAAAAAGATGGAAAAAGGTATTCTATAATATCTTTTCTAAAACTAGATTTAGTGATTTTCCTCTAGGAATTAATCAAAGTTGCCTCTACGGCACGACGAAGAATAAACAATGTCTGTGCTCCCTCTTCTGGCTTTGCAGTAGCAATGACCTAAGCAAATTCTAACCATACTGACACAGCCCTGAGGCCTCTGCACAACGGAGAGAACAAAAACGTAAAGTACCGTTCTGTTTCAGCTTCTTTGAAGAGAAAATTTAAAAGATTCTTCAAATGGAATATGGTTAAAAAAAGGGCGAACTAAAAACTTTAAAATATTAGTTTATCTAAGAAATTATGCACAAAGATTTAAAAAACTTTTTTAATGCTAAAATTTGATCCTTTTAAATTGTCTAAATGTAAACCCACTAACTCCCCCAAACCAAACAGTAACAGAAATAAAAAATAGAGAGCCTCATCATCTTAGAAGTGATTTATTTGTATATTTCTGTAAGAAGAACTCGTAAAACCAAGACTTGGCAGCTTCAGCGAACATGATTCTGTATACAGTAGTCTACCATGAAGAAGAATAGATTGCTCAAACAATACAATTTTCATCTTAAATATGACAGAAGGTATCCTTTAAAATTCTCTTATTGTGTTTCTAGTGCATTCAGCACAAAGCTCTTACATTTGTAGTATGGAGCCATCCTTGCTGGGTTAGTCACGTGGATTGTCAGCCATAATGGCTGGCACTCAGTTTCAACTGAAAAGAATATTTATTTATGATTAAATCTAAATTGGTGGTTTCAAGATAAATGGATAAAGTACATTCTGACACTTGTGATTATTCTTTCCATTTACTACAGGTTTGATTATGATCTTAAATAGCTGAACCCTGACAGAGGCAAAGGAGGTTCATGCCGTGGCTCAGGAATGCCTTATGTCCAGGCTGATGTACCCTGCACAAACACTGGCTTGGAAAAATAATTCTTCTTTACATTTGTTCAATTGAACAGGAAGGTGGGCTGGGCATAAGGAGTAACAGGAAGGGCATCCTGCTGGCTCCTCGTACAGTTTGTGTATGACTAACATCTGAAATGGAAAGGATACCATGTCTTCTATTTCTGCATACAGTTTGAATAGAAAAATACATTAGTTTGTACCAACTCAAAATCTGCCACTCCGGAAGTCAACAGTCCAACTGCTGTGCAGTGTGGCCCAAAACTGTATGCTTATGGGCAAAAATGGGGCAGAGCATTATCTGGTGTATATGTGTCACGGTTTAGGTGGACGGGACTTTGGAAACATTTGGGATGGACCTACTTGATTACTAGGAAGCAAACCTCTCTTCCCTAGCAGTGAATCCCACAAATAAGCATGTGTTTTGTGACACAAAAGCTGAGACTGTGGCACCGTCATCAGCATCACAGCTGCCTCCAGCCTCAACCAGGCTCATAGGGCTGTGGTGTTTCTGCAAGGTACCGGAGCCTCGTGGCCTCCTCTGTCACAACCATTTGCTTGAGGGAACTGGGGAACATGGGCGGACACTTACCAAAGGTGCAGGCACAAATCCAGGTGTGTCTCTGTCCTGTAATTGCTCCCATGAGCCAGAGTGACACCACTGGTACTTGCTGACTGCACTTAAAAGAGTTCTGGAAGGTGAAGCTCTGCTGGTTGGTGTCATAAGGGCAGAGTTATGAGCTATGTCTTTTCTTTCCTGCTCCACTGCATTTTGGGAAGAAGAGGAGGTATTAATTACATCCTGGGCCCTTTCCTAGTCACGCTTCCCATAGGCACAAGCAGAGGCTAAGGTTAATTTTGCTGCCACTGGCAAAGTGGAGCAATCCTGTCCCTGCATTAGTACAAGCTAATGAGGTACCACAACATGACCATCTTGTATTACAAAACTGACACATTTTATTTTTTAAAACACAAGGTCATTTAAGACATATACAATATAGACTTAGTATAGCGTGACTTCTGAAGTGTAATGTATGTTGTTAAATATCCACTAATGGTAATGTCTTCATACTTAAATAATAATAAAAATCAGAGTTTGTAGATTTGACTTTTGACTGTAACAACTTTTTGTGACCTTGGCCTTCAAGAAAACCTGTTCAACAACTGTTATGTCAGTTCAAAAAAGGAATGCTCAATTCTGTGACTTGCCATCTCAGGCTAAATGCTACGTGGACCAGCTACAAATACTTCAAACACCTGTGGCTTTGGGACACTGCCAAAAGCCTTCCATAGAATCATGGGATGGTTGAGGTTGGAAGGGGCCTCTGGAGGTCATCCGGCCCAACTCCACTACTCACATAGGGCCATGTAGAGCCCTTTTCTCTGGCTATATCACCAGTTTTCTTCCTGCAACACCAGAAAGAAGCGGGAGAGGTGCACAATCCCACAGCTTAGGTCTGTTGTATAGAAAGATGATGGTCATGGAAAGTTGTCTAATATCCATGGCATGTTTCACAATTACATTTTTGTGGATTCAAGATTCGGATTTTGTGGATTCAGATCTTAAAGACCATCTGCTCTGAGAGCTTTTACAGACTCCAGTTTTTAAGCAGCGATGGCTCAGCTGGATTCAGTTTATTACGCAGGAATAAACAGTAAAAAAGCAAAGGACTAAACATTCATATAAACATTTATCTTTTAGGCACAGTCAAGTAAGAGTAACACAAAGCTGACCTGCTGCTCTGTTGAAGCACTAGTAGGTGTATTTATGGGGAAAGGCAGAAGTGCCTTAGCTTTCAGGTGCTCGGCAATAGATAGGCAATTGTTACTTGTGAAGGATGGAAGGGAGAGTCTTCAGGTCTAGATCCATTCCGTGACATTATCCTCAAAACTCATAATGATGCCTCCTGAGATGAAACTCACTATAAGTAGACAAAAAGTATCAGGAGGAATATCATTTGACCCATTTACACAGAGCAAAGGCAGTAAGTACATCTACATATGTACAGCTATATATCTATAACTACTAACAGCAAAACCCATGACTCATTAAAAAGTACAAACTAAAAATCTGAACAGCATACAAAAAAAGTTTTTGTTTCACCAAGCCACCCTGATGCCATACAGCTTTATCAGCCCTGCTGGTTTAGCCCATGCATTGCTGCTAGGGGCTGTGGAACACTGCAAGGAGCTGGAACCCTTGATTTCCAGATCATCCACTCAAGATACATCTGAGGCGTGTAATGTTTAAATGCTTTTTCTGGGACACACTAGGGGCCCCACATCTGGAAGTGGTGGATTACATCTGCTATGCAAAACCAGAATCACATTGAACACTAGCAGAAAACCTACAATCAGAGATGAACGTTTAAATCCAATTTCAAATGTGATTGCATTTTCCTGAACAAAAAGGACAGATTAAAGAATGTCAAAATGCCATAGACCAGTCTGGCATCTTCAGAAAAATTAAGCTCACTTAAACCAACCAAACAAAAACCTAAAACCAAACACACAAACAAATTAAAAATTAGAATAATTAACCTTTTTCTGTATGACACAAACACTGGCGGACGAAGGTATGCTAAGTTTGGCAAAAAGATAAGTTATTCCCTTCTACAACTACTTTTTGTATTAAAAAAAAAAAAATGGTCAAAGCTGAGTTAAAAGAGATCTATGGTCATTCAAGAGAACACCAGCTTTCAAAGAAAAACCTTTCACAGTTAAAAATTTCAGCTTTACACATTGACAAATATTGTGGATGAGCACAAGTCCAAGGGCTCTGGAGAGAAATCAGTGGAAATAAAATGTCAGAAATCTCAGGAAGGATTGATTCCTCTGTCTTAGATGACAACATTCAGCTCTTGTGTGAGTAGGTGAAAAAATAAAAACCGTGAATAAATACAACCCACTATTTTTAGACACCAAATGTTACTAAATTGAATTCAGCAAGACTACTGCAAACTAAATCTATGAACTTTAGAAGTTATTACATACGAAATCACCTGCACTACTCAACAAAGTCTTCTTAAGCCAAAAGGACTGTCATGAACCTGTAATTCTTATGTATGAATAAATAAGGGAATTAGATTGGTATTACTTTATTAACATAATTTATTTTTATTTTAAGATTATTGATGTTAAAATTCACTTTTTATATTAATCCATATAACATATATATATCTATTTTCATGTTTTTGAGATTTCTCTTATTTAGTTCCCATTAAAAGATTGGTATCCATAATTCATATATACATGATACAAAATATTACTATCATTTAGCAACAGGAACTGATCTTTTAAGTGAAGGTATTATATTGTTGAAACTTAAGGAGATGATGTTCAATTCTTCACTGCTGCTTTCCAGTCTTCTCAAAGATTCATTTTTTCCCTTGTTATCTTCTTCAGGGCAGGTAGGGATGTAGGTATCTTCTATGGGTAGGGATGAAAATTAGGTTATGTTTTATTTTCCCTTGGACAGTTCATGAATTTTACATTGAACAGCTACAGAAGAACAAGAAATTTATTAGTCTTATGGAAATATGACACCGTAAAAGTTAATGATTACTTTGACCCTTTGCACAGATTCTCTATTAATGTTGCATTAAAAGACACATGATCCTCGGGATTTTTTTCAGACTATTTCTTATTTTGTGTTTTTAAAAATGTTATTAAGATGTTGTGTCCTTAATAGAAAACACATTAGCTGTATACGTCCCTTTATATTTCTGAGGAAATGTTTCCTCGGATGTAATAGTTTTACTTTGTAGTCCTCTAATTTCTGCTGTGAAATGAAATTACGTTTGCCCAAAAGATGCTACAGAACATTGCAGTCAGTTCTGAAACTGTGGGATATAAATCTTTATAAAGCCTTAATATTTCAAGTCTGCAAGCTCTAGAATTGCCAATGTCAGCACCTGTCCTTTATTTATTGCAGTTACTCTGAGTATCACCACAGCACTGTGATAAGAGCACACTTCTATCAACACAGTAATTTTCAAAAACTACCACATGAAGACAATTTTTACCCAGTGCATAAAATGTATTTATAAAATCCTTTTTTGCTGATCACAAATTTCATTTACTTACAGCACTGTGCTCCTGAATGGCTGGAAAGCAGTTTAGAATATGGAATGTCAAACACAGAGAAGTTGCTACATTGATTATATCCATATATTTTATGTGGGGAAGCCTGAGAGGCTCTGTTCACTTGCTGGCCATTTGTATATACAAGGATCAAAGGTAGTTACAAACTTGAGAGTGAAGTGGAGTGACACAGTGCTTGCCTGAATTATTTCCACTAGACATTGGCTTTTGCAAAGGATTAAGGGCCAGATCCAAAAATAAATTTTGATTATCACAGTGCCTAATTTCTGTGTCCCTCTCCCTTCAAAGACCTGTCAGATTCCCAAGCTTAGTGACCCTTTCTATGTGTTCAGGGGGAGTTAACTTACAAGTTGGTGACTATGAGCCGAGAATGTTTCTGATGCCTACAGAACAGTCTCCAGAGAAATTTCAGGCTGTGATTTTCTGTCTACTGACTGGGTGTGCTGTACACACTCCACTGCACAAGGGAACTGAAGTATATCTTCTAATTGGGAAGTCCTCACTGAAGTACCTACTAAATTGGCAGTTTTATTTGGCTGTCTTGCTACAATCCCCACTTCTCAACAAATTTTCAGAAATGATAACCAAGCCATAAATAATCGTGCATGGGCAACCATAGCCTCCTCCAGCTCTTACTCAGCTGTCTCAGATACTGGATTTCTGGGCACTCTCTACTGAGGTCTAGTGCTTCTCAGTGGCACGGCGAATTGTAAATGAGGGTCATAATTGCCAATGCCCCTTTGCTCCGTTACAGATGCGGTGAAGTACAGTTGAGCTTTTTCAAGGAGAAGTACTAGAGGTCCCACTGTGGACGTTTTCTTTCGGCGCTCAAGTTAATCCAGGGTGCAAGCAAAAGCAGCAGCAGGCGTTAACTTTTCATGGGAAAGCCCCACACTGGTGAGTGCTGCTTTTGGCGGGCCCGTTCGCGCGCTGCAACCCCCCCTGCCTCCAGGGGTGACCGAGCAGCCAAGCGGGCTCAGCAGCTCTGCCAGGCCCACCCTGCGGGGCCCAAACCACCCGGGGACCCACCCTTTTTGCAGGTCGGTGCCGGCACCTGCCGGGCCACCGCAGCGGCCAGCCTACCCCACGGAGGGCTGACACTGGTCTTTGTCGCCACCACTCATGTGTTCAGTGGAATTTTTTAATCCGATTTTTTCTTTTTTTTTTTTTTTTTTTTTTTACTTTTTAAATGTCAGTTACAAGCATTTATGGGCGTTCGCGCCACGCTGCCCCTTTCTGATTCTGCAGGACACATTTCCTTATTGCAGTACTCTCCAGACTACCCGGGAAGCCGAGGGACGGCTCTGCCCGAGCGAGAAGACGGCGGGAAGACACTCCCACCCAGGCTACACCCATGGCCGCCGCTGCTGCCACCCGGCCCGACCCCGCCT
>JAAGNO010027568.1:4454-17383 GCA_033439905.1 Ceryle rudis
TTTGTGGTGGGATTTTTTTTTTTTTTTTTGGTTTGGTTTGTTTTTGTTTTTGTTTTTTTTTTTCCCTCCCCATTTTCTGCCTCAGCGCTACAACTGAGTCATTCTGTTGCCCATGGCTCGTGGGTATACAGTGATCCTGCAGCGTGCTGCATTATTCCCCAGTTCATCTGTCAATGTTATTTTCGGCTAATGCAGATGTGGGGTTCGAATACCGTCGCTTTCTAGACACTTGTCAAAACCATTTGGAAAGCCTTAACTATGCATAAATCTGCAGAGTGAATGTTTTCTCTCATTCACTTGCTCCTATTATTTGATTTCTTGTAGGCCTCTGCGGCAGAGATGGAGAAAATAAGGTAAGTGAGACAGTTTATTTACATCTCATTATAGAGGAGAAATGTTCTGTTGCACAATGGATGATACAGGCTTTTAGAATATTTGCTTAATACAATCAGTGTAAAATACTGGATTGCATGATGATGCAAGGGAAGCTGTGTTTTAGAGACAAAAGAAAAGAAAGGAATGTGATTATTCTAGCAAATCTGTTTCACAGGGATGTCAATTCAGAAAGGGAGTTTTACACGCAAATATGTTTTACTGCCAGATGCAGAGGATATTTGATTATATAAATGTTGTAGTCACTTGTCCATTTACTGCAAGAGCCTGCCATGCCATTTAATGAGGAAAGTGGATCAATAATTCATGAAAAAGCTGAAGAAAATATAGGCTTGACTTCAAAGCATCTAATTACTGTGGCTTGTTTCAATATAATGCTGTAACATTGGTGTTCGATTTTTGTTTTATATTGTATACCAGCCAGATAAATCTTGTCTCCTCTGTGTTTAAAATGTTGTCATACTGTACCAGTTTCTCAGCACATCTCTCCGCTTTAAGCCCAAGGAGATGGCTTTTATAAACATAAGTTTTCCATCTCATGTCCGAGTGCAAGTCTGCTTTGGGGGATATTGCTTTTGTGCATATTGTTAAGAAAGAAAAGGAAAGAAGAAAGTATTCTAGCCCTTTTGAAAAAAATAATTATTAAAAGACCCCTGTCTACTAATGACATTCCCAGATACTCTCAATGTGATATGTAAAAGCTGAACTTTTTACTAACCTTTAATTTCTTATTAAATCTCATTTTAATAACTCAAAACACTGGCCATACTCTTACTTGGTTTTATGGGACAAGACCAAATTCCTTCTCTGAACCTGACGACTCAGTTTTGTTAGTGACAACTGTTGTCCAAACAGAACTTTTTAGATTCCTTGAGTTTGGAATAGCTACCCTGAGTTACTGTAGAAAAGTTTTAAAAATCTGGAAAGAAGTAGGGAAGAAGTGACAAATGTGAAAGAATAGAGATTTGGTTTGGTGCTGAACGAATTCTGGGCTGGAAACAAAATCCTATTTTTCAGTTGATAAGGAGGAGGTTAAGTCTCTTACAATGCACTTGAAGATGCGTGTCCAAAACTTTCTAATAGAATTTATAAATAAAGTGCTTCAGGTGCATATTTTTTGTACTGTGTCATGATGATGAAAGTATTGTAACTTTTTGAGCTGAAAGAAAAATGCTGTGTGATGTATTATGGTTTTTGCATGTATATAAACACTATAACGTTAAAGCTCTGAGTTTTTCCTGAGTAATGTCTGAGAAGGCACCTTGGTACATAGTCCTGCATTTAGTAAAAATTCCAAACAAGGTCACCTATGGTATATGCACACTCATGTCATGAATTACTCTTAAAAGATGCAAGCAAATATATATTTACATGTTTGCTTGATGAGCTTTTTTTGCAAAAACGCAATACAATACTTGTAATACTTCTGTGAGCACGCCTTGGCTTCTGCTTTTAGTAGACAGGTTCTTGCCAAATTTGGAACAATGTGCTGCAGAGTCTAGGAGAATGAGCTCAAGGATGTATTGAAAAAGAAAGAACTTGCTATGACAAGAGTAAACAAACACAAAGTTCCAATTTCCTAGCACCCTAGTTTTGTAGCTGTCAGGCATGTGGCAGTCCTCACCTCAGTGCTCCTTGAGCACTATGTAGATGGAAAAGCTCATACTGACCTGCTGAAGAAAGAGGAAATTTAGCTATTAACTCCAACAAGAGAAGAGTCAGGCTGTTTCAGGAGTTTGTTAATGAAGTTTTCTGTTTACAATTCACATATGTAAAAGTTGTTTCTGATGGATGTTCATCCCCATCACAAAGCCAGTGCAAGGTCTCCCTGCACTCCTGAGCACAGCAGCAAGCCAGGCTGGGTGAGCTCAGTTTGGACCCAGAGCAAAAGCTTCACTTCTCCATCCTGATCTTTTCCAGGCTCCCTATCTATAGTCATCATCTTGGATGCAAACTGACAGAACCCTCAGCAGTTTAAGGAAACAGTAATCAAACCCGGAGACATTATTTTAAATCCCCAATGAGCCCACTGACCCAAGCAAATTAGATTTTTCCTAAATATATCCAAGTGCGGCACACGGGTAAAAAACAAATTACCATGTGTTTTAAGCACAGTAGCTTTACAGAGGACATGAAGAGAGAGAGTTTGAAGCCAGGGGATGAAAGAAACAAGAGGGAAAATGGCAGTCCGGGAGGAAAGAGATATTTTTTTGTTATATGTGGAAACCAGTGTAAGATCACAAGAAAAGCCATTCCCACATGATACTTGAATTTATTCTGCTCTACACTCCAGGCCCAGCTCCTTCCCCACTCTCTTTTTGCAACCAGCTGACAATGGTGCTGCCCAAAGGACTAGAGGGTGAGTCAACACCAGCTCTGGAGCTGGGGTGCACAGAGGGTACAAGGTTCCTGCAAAATAGGGAGAAGTGGGTCTGGTATTAGCAAAAAGGAAAGAAACCAAAGCCTTGTTGGAGAAACAGAAGAGAAGCAAGGTGGATAGCACAGGACAAGCTACAAAGCCAGGCTGAAAACCCTCAGGGTTAGAGAAATTCAGGTTTGCATTCCACAGTGCACTTCTAGATAAGAAAGTTCTTTAAATACCAAGAACAGTTGCAAGGAATCACACTTTCAAAGTATCTGCTCCACACTGACAGTCCTTGGGAACCCACGGGCGAAATGTTTTAAGAAGGTAGCTCTGGAAGTTTTTGTGTGAGCTCTGCACATTCTGCACTCCAAAGGACTGGAGTGGCCAGGCCCATTCAGATGCAGGGGGAGATGCAGAAGCCTGAAAAACTGATCCACTGAAGACCCATGCTTTATTCAGCCCTGAATTCCCTGAGCTAGGGCAGCACAAGCAATGGCACAGCAAACTGATACATCTCATGTGTTACGTTCCTTTGCTCAGAATCTACCTGGCAAGATGCAATTCACTTCATGTAATGCAGTAATAATTCCCCTTGCAGACCAAGGAGCCACTGTGCCCTGTGCAATGTCACATCCCGTCTTTTTCAGCAGGGGCTTTCAGTGACAGTGTTACAGGTAGAAGGATCAGTAGGAAACAGATTTGGGAGGTTTATAAGTATTTAGCCTGACAGAGGGACTACTTCCTCTAGAAGTAGAAACATGTTATTTTGTGCTAAAACTTTGACTAGAAGAATCAGTTACTGCAACAAAGTCTTCACATTGTGAACAATTCTTAGCAGTACATAGTGTTTATAGCATCTCAAGGTACCAATATATTAGGCAGGAAGTAAGGCTAACTACTAATCACAAGCCTCTTGAGGACCTGCACTTATGTAGGTTGACCGTATATGGTTATAGAATCACTTTAAACATTAATTACTTCTGACTACAACCTTTTAAATACATATTTTTCTAGACTTTTTTTCATGTCTGTAAGCAAGGACTGAAAATCTTAGTTAATTAAAGTAAATTTCAAATTTACCTATATTATCTTAACTTTTAGCAGTGTGCTATCTTTGGTGCATATATTCACGGGGAACACATCCCTTCCAAATCTGAGCCCTTGCAGATCTATGGTGGCTGGCACACAAAATTGTGAGTACTCTGGAAACTGCTCCTTTAGGTCAGATTGGATCCATGGCATGACTAGATGTCCAAACAAAAGACCATGTCCATCACAACTCCTGTACGAACTCTGAGTAGCTTTTTCTGTGCTTCCATTTAATCCTACTCAAAATACAGATTGTAACATTCAACCTTTCAAGTGAAAATGTTGGTGTTAAAAGTCCTCCAGATATATTTTTCTAGGCAAGTATTGACCAGATTCTCAATGTTTCTTACAGTGAAGAGTATCTCTCTCCACAAGAAATGCCAGTTAAGATGACAGATATTGTTCAATAAAAGCTTTTTCTTTTCTTTTCTTTTTTTCTCTTTTTTTTTTTAAATAGAGTCCTAAAATTTCAGTGTCAATTCAGAAACTCTATAAATCAATATTCTTAGTTCTAAGCTTTCAAGGTCTACAACAGGCAGAACTGTGTATCTAAAAGTACATAAAACAGGACATATCATCACCACCATCAACTGCCAGACTCACATAATTAGTGCATAGCATTCCCTAACTGAGAACTGCATTATTTTGGTAGCAACAGTAGTGGCACTTTACTAATCATCCAGAGATCTCTGGTAAAAATGATCCATGTCTCAATGAACCTGTAAGGCAATATCTTCATTTCACTGTAGTCCTTGTTTCAGAACATGAAAGTGAAGTGATTTGTTTTGAACACACAGCTGGTAGTAAGTCAGCAGCGCAATCTACATCTCTTGAATTTTCAGACTTGGACTTTTCTCAAGCATGTTTGAGTTCATCTGCAGTAAGGAAGGAATATCAGTCTCTTCAGAAGGAACATCAAAGCACGTGCAGTCCTAGAGAAAAGCTTCTGCAGTAGCTTAGTGAAAATGTGAATACTTTCCTAAATGCCCACTAGATCATGCTGCCTTCCTTGCACTTGGTATAAATATAGCCCTCTTCATATGCTAATGAATACACTGCAATTTCCTGCCATCCCCACCTTGTCCTTGTTCCTTCTCTCAGTCTGTATCTACATTAATTTTACCACAGTTGCTTGAACACAAAGAGAGGATTTCCCCCCCCCCCATAAACTTAACCAATAAACATGGTTTGCTTTACCCTAGGTCTTGTCTTTACATCCACAACTGAAGTGGTGGGAGGAGTCACTGCCTTGTACAGAACCACAATGCCACAGGACAGCAGCAGGGCAATGCAAGCAGCAACTCCAGCATTTGCTCAGCGGTGTCTGCAGGCTCAGAAGAAATAGGGAATAGGGAAATGCCAGTGTGAAAGGGCCATGATTTTGGGATCATTACAGGTCATGGTAGAAAAGTCACCTAGCTGTGTGAATGTTGTGTCCCTTTTGAAAGAAAGAAAAGAAAAAAAAAAAAAAAAAAAGAAGGAAAAAAAAAAAAGAGCTGCCTATCTTAAACTCAAACAGGTAATGCAGGTTTTCATTTTTCTCTCCTTTGCAAGGTATTTTCATGTCCCAGGCAGTCCCAGCAGTAACCCTGTAGTGCTGTTTTCAGCACATCTGGTTTGTTCATGCTGCCATCCAAGGTGTGACTGCAGCACAACTAAACCACACATCTCTCTACCCCCAAGACTATACTTAGCTTTAGGTTTGATGGTTGCCAAGCAAAGCAATGGGAGCAATGAACACATAAGGATCTATTCATAGCCCCCAGTGGAACTATAGTTCTGGAACTGGGATTGGTTGGGGTGCAAAGCCATGCTGATCTACTTATACTAGCACCTCTGAGAATTTTATTTATGTTGTCAGGGGCACAGTATGCTTGTGTAGCTCATACTAAAATCCATCACACTTCATTTTCACTATTACTGTTACCTGTGCTAGTCAGTCAAATCAGCACTACTTCAGCTGAGGCAGGAGAGTTACTGTTATGTTGTCCTACAACCCTGTGCCCTGAACTGCTGTCTGCTGCTTGGAAGAATGATCTAAACCAGCAGTGATGGAAGAAATCACCTGCAGTCACTTGCTGTAAGATGTGTTGTGTTATAATATTTTTTAGTTCTAGATAAATATTGAGTGGAGTTAGTGTCCAGCAAATAAGAAACAGGACAGGAACAGAGGGCAGAACAGATCCAGGTTGAATGAAACCAGATATAGCTGTGTAAAGTGGCCTGCAGGGACAAGTGGGAGCTGAACAAACATCTGAAGAAACCAAGGAAGTAGGTAGGAGGAGATGAGCCATGCCATCAGCTGGGAACTGCAGTGAGTCATAGAGAAGAGGCTGGACCTAGGTGATACTAAGCTTACAAATAATGCTTTGCCTACCCCTTTCTTGCAAGGCAAAGTGCATCACTAAGCAATACTATATAAGTTGCTCAAGGAAAAAAAAAGAAGAGGGCATTTTGGACAAATATTTAGGAAGAAGAAAAAAAAAAAAGTTCATTTCTCATAGTGTTTGTGATTACTTCAAAACTTTGTGGTACAGGGAGTAGAGCTTCCAATATTTTCTTTTTTGTTGTTGTTGGGTTGTGTTCCCCCCAAAAGATGTAATGATCCTTGATGGTGAGAAAATTCAAAGGTGGGAAAACTGGATACTGCCTACCTTTCCTTTATTGATCATAATGATCAGGCTTCAGATTATGTAACCAAAGCTAGCAGGGGATATGTGACCAAAACTGTCAGGGAATATGCGCTGAACAGTGAAAGCAGCGACTTACAAAGCAAACAGTAGCAACGACTGCAGCAGTAACAAAGTAATCTTATATGCTGAAGACTGTAAGAGGTTCCAACCTGCAAACCCCAGATGGCTCAAGGGCAGTATAGTTCATGAACCACACTTCAGTGTGCTCTATGTTGAAATAAAGTACAATTTGAATGGTTGCTGCAGCTATAGCGCAGAGACTGATGAAAGGAAGCAGATAACTTGTCTGTAACACCTTATTACAGGCTTTTGCAAATGCCAGCAACAGCTCTGCTGCTGCTGGCATGACTTAGGCAATTTAATTTAGCAATCAATTCTTGATTTACACACAAGTGACTTTAGAATGCATTCAAATAAAAACCTCTGTATCACCACGTTTGAGTCAATGTTCTTTAAAAATCAAAAGCATCTGAAGTATATTGAAACTATTAAGCTTTTCACACTAAAAAAAAAAAAGGGGGTCTGAATTGTCTTAATGTTTTAGTGATAGCCCAGAACCAGCTTAGCATGAAGTACAATGTGCTGAAAAATAGGCAGTAGATAGCAAGCTATAATCATGCTTTTTGGAATTCATGATTGTGAGGGTTGTATAATTTACAGGGCCCTTAAGCAGGACAGCAGGATCGTAAGTGCCTATACCTCCTTGCTGGATTTGTCTCGTGTGTGACCATGATACCGTTCATGTGAACTGCACAACTCTTGCTATTCAACTTTTCAATAAGGTGGATCTTATTACTCCTGGAAGAGTGTACAGAGTCACTGCTCATTGCTTGCTTGGTAGTAATGTTTTCACTGGGATAAAAAGGGCCTCTGTGTCACACGCAGTTTCATCACCTCTTAGAGCATGACCATCTTCATATACGCAGCTGTAAAGCTCTGAAAAGTACTGAAAATCTAGTTTTCATCCTGAACTTGCCGAAATGTCACCATGTCAGCAAATCAGTAACTGAAACATTGTGTGCGAGTGAACATATACACACCTCATGAGGTAGACTTGCATCTAGGAGAGGACATGCTACTTGAGGGGAATATTGTTGGCAAAGCAGTAGTTGACGAACTTATGTGGCATACTAGAACATCGTGACTACACCAATGCCATTTTCACCTACTCAGGTAAATTTTGCCCACCTCACCTTGATTTTGCCCAATTTTAGAAGAAGGAAGAGGAGGAAGGTGTCCTGGGGGGTGGGGGGGAAGCTTCAATCTTTTTCTAGAAGCCACTTAGCTCTTCAGGAAGTCTCTGCTGTGCTACAAAGACCCTCATGTTCACAAGAATCTGTCATGACTCAAAAGTTACAAATTACTGCCCTCTGTTCAACAAGACCTTATCCATGTCAGAGCAAAAGGGCCTTAACTTTGAAATTTCTGTACAATTCGGGTCAAACAAATGAGCTCATTTTAGGTTTCTGTTAGCTGAAGCTGCCATTTAGACAAGAGAATCAGTTTAAGGAGCTTTTAAGGCCTTCCAAGAGCTATACTGGAATTCCCAGCAATGAATGGCAACTTAATCTTTTTCCTTGACGTTCTCCAAGAGCTCATTTTTTGCAGTAGGCAATTTGAAGAGATAAGCAATCAGCACTCCTCTTTTCTGTGCATTTCTGTTTAAAAAGTGTTAAACTGTTGTGCTGCCATTTAACTCAGGGATGCTGGTTTAACCAAGGAACTGCACAAATTAACTGAATTTTCAATGCTTTGCCTGTAAAGAGTACAGAAATTGTCTATATATCTGTATAATTGGTCTTACTGCCAAGAATTCCTACAGATGTAGCTGCTTGAAATGACATTTAAGTAGTGCAAAATGTATGGCAAACAGTTTTGCACACACATATTTAACCAATTTTGTAACTTGCCCATTGACATAGTATTTCCTTATGGTTTGAATGCTATCTCTGTACTGTAACAAGGAAGTAGTAAATCAGAAACAGTAGAGACCAACGTGTACCAAATATATTCCAAGACATAATGCAGATCCATGAGTGGCTGAATGATAAACGTTTTGTAGTTCTGCCCAATATTCTTAACAATTCAGTGAGGTAACAAAGTACGTTCACAGACAGAAGCACATCTTTCAAGTGCTGCTCTCTATAGGGAAATAAATATTTTTAGACTGCATACAAACAATCTGTAGCATTGAAACACTTCTATTTGAATTCAAAATAAATTGTATGCTTAGCTTTGACTCTTAGCTTGTGGATGGCAATGATATTTTTATTGGTATTTATATTTTGATTTAGATTGATGAGAGACCCACAATTAAAGAGTGAAAGATCAAGTGAGTCAAATACTTCGAAGGCTGGATAAAAATGAGGAACCCAGCAAACTAGCCCAAAGCAATGCAAGTAGAGTGGTGAAAGACAGACCAGAAATGATGTTTGAGTAAATCACTTGGAAAGCAACAGCATAGCTCAACACTCAGAAAAATTTGATTATTCTAGCCAAAAAAAAAAACAGCAAGAAGTTTTTACACAAGTCTAAATAGGCTTTCAGTCTTACACCTTTCCAGTGCTGAATTCATAAACAAGTTCTTGCTAAAAGGGGTGCATGAGTGGCCTGGCTTATTTTTGTCCAAACCTGCACAGCAGCTGGCCCTAGTACCCCTAGTCTGGCATCTTTTTGCAGCCTTGCAACCACAGGGCCAGGCAGAGTCACTCAGGGAAGCACCTAATTTCTCAACCCATGTCAGCAACATGACCCTGCCAGATCTGAGCCTCAGCAGTTCCACTTAATTTCTGACCACTCACAAGCCTTTAGGAAGAGTTACATGACAGAATCACAGAATTGTTGGAGTTGGAAGGGACCTCTAGAGAGGTCATCATCTAGTCCAATTCCTCCACCAGAGTAGGTGTACCTAGAGCACATTACACAGGATGGCATTCAGGCAGGTTTTGAATATCAATAAAGAAGGAGATTCCACAATGTCCCTGGATAGCCTGTTCCAGGGCTTTGTCACTCTCAAGGAAAGAAGTTTTTCCTCACATGTAGATGGAACCTCCTGTGTTCCAGCTTATGCTGCTTGATCCAGTTTTCTGGCTTATCCCTGCCCTTACTGTATACACATCAAGTGTGAGGGACATGAGAAGCAGGCTTCTGAGTAAATTTTTAGCCCACATTTATGTAGTCTAGGATAGCCTAGTTAATGTATCTGGCAAACCTGAGGGGTAGGAAGGGGGTGGTAAAGAGAGCTAATAGAAAGTCCCATCATCCACTTTGCTTCCACTTTACCCACTTGTGGAAGGTAAAGCAGTACCCTTGTCCTGCAGATGGAACTGCTGCAGGAGACCCCTTGCTAAAATGATATTACCAGTTATGGAGTCTCCTGAAATATGTTTTCATGTTTCTTTGTCTACATTTTATTTCTTCACAAGTGCCACCAGTTTGTGTCTTGTCTTTATGTCAAATATTTTTCATTTAACTCCATCACAACTGGAGGAACCAAGAGTAGGAAGGCTCTAGGAAATACACAGTCCTCCCCACTCCCATGTGAAGGAAGGGCCAAATTTAAGAGTCTTGGCTTTTCCATAAAGAAGGTTAATTAGACCTTTGTATAACGCAAGAGGTAGCTCTGGCAACAGAGCATATGGGCAGGAGAGGGAAGAAATGAGTCATAGAGAAGACTGACATGAGTTTCTTTGGGCCAAAATTAGCTGACCTATTCTGTTTGGTTACAAAGCAACTTCCCGCTCCCTCCACCTCCTCCATGCCCTCCTTTTCAATCTACAAGAGAATCTTCAACCTAAAAGTCATGATTTTTTTTTTTTTTATGATAGATTAAAAGTACAAAAAAATATAGCACTAAACAGGTAGTCTGGTAACAAATGCCAGTTTAGAAGAGTAAACTGTCTTGTCTACTACATATGATGCAAAAAAAGTTCTAGATAACAGGTAACTTCTGACAACACAACAGAAACTTTTGTTTTTCCCCTCACCTTAAGAAAGCTGCTGATGCAGATTTTTGTAGTAACTGTAGACTTCAACCTGCTTTCATTTGACTATGTTATGCTTTCAAATTTGACAAAGCCTCAGCAGATTCAGTTACTAGAACTGATGGGTTTCACATGCTGTGAGCTTCTGGAGGGTTTTCATTACAAACCAGAACAGAATATCAAGACTTCCAAGAAAGATGTCCCATTAATACCAGAAAGCAGTGCAATTAGAGCCTTCTGAGAGAAACAATACTCACCTAACCAGTTTTGCTTAAGATACTTTGAAGAGTATATTTTTCTTGTCTAAAAGCATATTTTCTTTAATGTAGTGATAACCCTCACATGGTCCACTGTGTAAAACAACTTTTATTATAACCTAGAAATGTGTAACAAACAAGCAACAACAGCTACATGTTACTTGGATTCAAAGAATGTGAAAGGTTTCAGTTAGTTTTGATAGTAACATTCTAATGAATGTATTGTTGGTAGTACAGTGTGGACTGGACTTCTCTACTGTGGCTTTGCAGATGCTTTGCATTCTCATCTCTGTTCCCTGAAGAGCTCTCCAAATCCTACTGCACAGTAAAAACAAAGTTTAACATAATTTTAAACTTAAGGTTCCTATAGCACTGAACTACTAATTAACATGGCACACAGAGCAGACAGTTCTGATTAAATTGCCAGTCTGGATTTGTAGACCATCCCATCTCCTTATTCATCATCTCTATATACACAACATTGGGAAAGCATCTTAGGATAAAAATAGGCATAGCTATGGTTGTATGCTGATTCTAAGTAACTGAATGAATCCATAACTGCATCCTTGGAGGACTCCAATTTTTCCCAGAACTACAACTTCTTTTTGAGTATTATCTACTTCGTTATGCATAGATTAGTTACATTATGTATTCTCACAGACCACACAGAAGCTGAAAACAGTTAACTACAGCTTTGCAGAGAGATTAATGAAATTAGAGGCTTGAGAAAACAACATATTTTATCTAAAAGGCAATATTATTTATACTTTTTCACATTTGTGTAAAAAACAAGCCACTCATGTGATACTCCTGTCACTCATAACTAGTGTTGCCTGCTACAAGTCTGCATGAATTGGAACTATAGCTGGTGTACACCTACAGCATGGGTTCATGGCACAAAGCTACTACACTACTTAAGGTTTTCCAAATCCACTTGTTTCCTTATACCTTTGCAATGTGCCACTGAACTGAAGACTAGTTAACTACAACTTTCACAGCGGCAGAATCATAGAATCATAGAATAGTATGGCTCAGAAGAGACATCTAAAGGTCATCTAGTCCAACCCCCCTGCAGTGAGCAGGGACATCCTCAACTAGATTAGGTAACTCAGAGCCTTGTCAAACCTCACCTTGAATATCTTCAGGGATGGGGCCTCAACCACCTCCCCAGGCAACCTGTGGGGAAGGAACTCTTCTTAACAGCAGAATCGGTAAAATCAACAAAACCCATGATCCCTTTAATAATGGCAGCTCTTTTGGAGAATGCTATTAGTAGCATTTTCTATTCTTACCCTGACTATTTTCTTCAGCACTAGAAATTGGGGCATTGGCTTGCAGAGTCATGCCCTGATTGCTGAAATTAAGGGCAATTATGCAATGGAAAGAGGAAGTATAACAGGTCAGAGATTCTACATCTGCTTGAAATGCAGGTGGTGAAGGTGCTGCCATTACTGAGTTTAAAACATAGACTGAGTTCTAAAGTTTTGAAGCATCTAGCAGTCTTGCTCTACAGACACAGGTTACAGCCTCAACCATTAGGAACCTCTATGAAACACTGTCACAACTCAAAGGATTTTTTTTTTTCTTTTCTTTTGAAAGCACTGCCTAAGTCACAAACCTCCATCTCCTCAGGGGAACACTTGCCACCCTTTCTAGAGTAATGAAGAGTTTCAGCTAGAAGCTGGCAATCTTTCATGGGCAGACTGTCAGACTGTTTTTTGTTCCTAATTTAGAGCTTAAACAAGTTGGTAGACAACATTGAAAAGCTGGGAGCCACTGCCTCTCACAGATGCTTCTATCATGATGCTTTGGATCCCAAATCCCAGCCCTGTGCTGACCCCATCAGAACTGCAGAAATCCCTTGATGCCTGCAAACCACCATGAGCCTCTTAGAAGGAAAGTTTTATAAATGTGCAGAATACTGTTGGGTTGCCCCCACCCCGACTCACTCATTCTGCATCATTTGACATTTTAACATATTGCCATATTAACCACCAAAAGTATGATCTGTGAGCATGACTTCAAACTTGTATTTACAAGAGTAGAGATGCAGTGGCATATGGACTACCAGCTGGTGAGAAGTAGGAATGATACTTTATGGTGTTTGAGTCAGTAAATGTATTAAAAAAAAAAAAAAAAAAAAAAAAAA
>JAAGNO010027568.1:25526-41416 GCA_033439905.1 Ceryle rudis
CAGAGACTAAATGGAACAGGCTTGCGGAAGTCTCTTGGATAAAACACATCAGGGTGCACATCTCAGCCCATTACACACCACTAAATACTTGCTGAAATGGCAGCTTGTACTGAATTGTATGGAACGATTTTTATTGAACATAATTACTCAACAAGAAGCACAGAGCATAATTAATCTTAGTGTGGAACTCCATTTTAACTTTATCGATCTACTACTTCAGAATAATGTGGTTACTCTTCGATTAATTTTTGCTATTTCATTTATGACAGTGGATAGTCTGTATTTTCTTCAATTAGTTAAATAAACATCAAACACTCCTAAACACCAAATCTGAAAATGTCTAAATGCTGCAATAACAGGCATGCTGCAAATACACAGATTAGCTACAGCTCAGAGCTAGGAAGAAAATGAATTGATGTGTGGCACACAGTTGTATAAAATTGTTTTAGCTTTTTTCTTCCTCTTTTTTTTTTTTTTTAAACCCTGCTTGGAACCAAACAGTGGCATTCTTCATATTAACAGGAACATGCTTTCCAATCTCCTCTGCTATCACTGCTAAGGCACTGCCAATACTACTATTAGATGATCATCATGTTTTACAACAGGGATGTGAATGGTGTGGTTCCAGGCACAGTTTTTAAGTGCCTGATGCTGTAAAATAAAATAACAATAAAGAAAACTGTTACCAAGCTGTACACACCTACCCAGAACAGATTATTACTCGTAGTACACGATGTTTCTCAAGTTCAAGAATCCCTCAGAGCCCTTTGCTTTTCTTTCATCACCCAGCTGTACTGGCAAGAACTATGACAACTCAGGGCTATAAAGCAGCCTGAACAAAGTGGAAAATAATTAAAGGAGCTGAACTGGATGCACTGCCCGATCAGTAGGTCTTCCAGTATAGTGTAATCAGCCTGCCCATCACTGTGCCTTTGTACCCACTTCTCGCTATAAGCTTTCATATAAATTTCAGTTTATAAGCAGCAGATATTTGAGAAGCCAGAGGCTTTAATCTCTTCCTAAAAAGATCTTGTGGTAGCCCATATTGTTTTAGCATTGTGAGGAAATCTTAAAAAGCCCTGTCCAAGATCCCATAACCCCAGATAGCATATTTCAGGCTGCTTTGCAGGAGGCAAGTCATTAGTCTAAATTTTGTTTAAAGAAGATTCCTGCTCAAACTGTGACCTCACAAAAAAGCTGTTTTCCCAACACACAAAACTGAACATCATTTTCAGTCTGTGAACTGGAATTCAACCTACAATAACAAAGAAGGTTGCTTGGTTGTAGCACTATAATACCTGCCAGAGGACCATTAAAACAAGCCATTGCTATTAAAATAAGCCATAAGGAAGATCAGAGATCAGCCTGAAGAAAAAAATAAAAAAATAAAAAAAATCACAGGCACTGATGGGAAGGAGAGTTATGTCACTCAATCCAGCAGTCAATGGGACTGTGCAGAGCAAACAAGTACAGTCATGCACTGCCAGAATTTTGAACCTGCTGCAGAGGACTTCACCAACAAAGGCAGAGAACTTAACAGCAACATAGAAGGTCGCAATGTTAAAAATTCATTTGAGATTATTTTGTGCAGCTCATGAGAATATATTAGAAAAATCAAAGCTTTTCCTTAGGTCTGGAAGGCATTAAGTCACGCAGAAAATATCTGCAAGGTATAAAAAAAACCCCAAAATCAAACATATCTCAGAGTCTTTCCATCAGCTGCCCAGCCAAGACGTATTACTTGAATGAAAACTAGTTGTAGCCTGTGTTACAAGTGACACAGCAACATACAAATCTTCCAGTCATTTGACATTTACAACATGTGCTTCAGCCATAGATCAGGCTTCTTCTTCAGAAGTGCCTTAGTTTAGGACAAGGGATGGGTTCTTCTCTTAAGGAGGAGCTCGAAGCCTTGTTATGCAAAGAACATGTTACTGTTTAAGAGGAGCAATTTCTGATTAAACCCTTTCCATTTCACTGCTCCTCCCCAGGCCTGCCTGCAAAGCATGGCAAAGCCATGGACACCTGAAGAAAGGGACACATCAGCATTGTACAGAGAATTGGGGGGCAGAAGGATTTTAGCTTTTGCCCTAGCTCTGACACTGGACTTTGAGCCTAGGTCTCTTTGTCTCAGTACTCTCATCTTTACTAGGAGAGATGATGCATTTAAAAATCTCATTACATTGTTACTGTGGTGATAAAGGCATTCTGAAGTTGGGAACAATAAACAAACATTTACACCTTTCATTTGGCAAACATAGGAAGCAGGGTGCCAACAGCAGCAAGCCCTCATTTAAAAACTACCAAAATAACCATCTGATCTTTATTGAAATTATGCAACTGCTTTAGTGACAACAGCAAACATCCAGAGTTGAAATAGGAAAGATGAGTCTCTCTAAAGCAGAAACAGAGCAGAAGTGCTCCTCACACTCACACAACTCTTGGCCAGTCTCTTTGCCCCAGAGTGCTGCCCTGCACTGCTCAGTCCTCTCTAACCCCACCCCATGAGGTGTTAGGGTGACCCTGCAGATTGTTCTTAGATTTCCCTGATTCTTTTTTCACAGGGCCAAATCTCACAAATCAGGGGATATAACTGACTTAATCCAATATTAGCAGGAGGACAAAAGAGAAGAAAATGTCTGTCTCCAAATTCACTACCACCTCAACTACCTGGATATTCCTTGTTACACTACACTTATTCCCAGGTAATTTTTCTAGCTGATTCCTCCCCACTCCCCTTGTCTTGTTCTTTATAAGTAGACAAAAGGCATGAAAAAGCAGAGTGGGAGATTAATGTTTTAAACTACAGGGCAGCACAGGTATAAAAAGAAATGAGCATGAACTGAGTAGGAATACATTGAGACTTGCAGTTGAAAGACTATTTGCAAACAGGGGTTAAAGACTAAAACTAAATTAATTTTAAGAAAAATCCTGAGTAACCGATTAAATGGATTATAAAGCATGATAATATCGAGCACATCCTTGTGGCCAAAAGTACTATTTCAGTATGGTATTACTGTAAAATTTGTGATGCTTAACTCTTTGTGCCTTGTTTTCTGTTTTTATTGTGAGATTTGATTAGGTGAGAAGAGGGAGGGAGGAAGGAAGGAAAACATTGATAAAAGTGGTGGCCAAACAACACTGGAAGGCAGGTAATCTAGCACAGAGGGAGGTAAACTGTATAGACTACAGTCTATTCACACTACAAAATAAAAGGCAGATCTGATAAACCTTCAAGCTCAATCTTTTTTACCTCTCAACAATGAGAGGAAAATTAGGGCAGCTAACCTGTAAAGCAACAGGCATTCAGAAGGTGCACCTAGTTTAGGGTCCTAATATTTGCCTTCCTCACATTAGTTGTGGAATTTCAAAACCTTATATTCACTAAGATGGTGGAGACTGGAAAAATCAAGCACCCTTCTTGTAATCTGCAAATACTGCCTGTGATATTGTATCTGACTTGTGAAGTACAAGAATGAAGCTACTCTGATATACTATCATAAAGAAACAGCCATAATTTGTCCCTTAACAATTATAAAATACTTTTATGCTTGAAAAAAATAGGTAAACACACGGTACTACATTCATTTTTAATAGCAACAATGTTTTCACCCACTGGCCAACACACCAGTGCTAATTTGGTCCAAAGACTATTTGCAGCCTGTTCACTACAGTGTACACCTGAAAGCATTTCACATAGCTCATTTAGCACTTGCATACACCCAAACTACTTAAGGACCACAGGAGAGAAACACCAGTGCTACATCTATGCATCTATCTTGTCAGATACAGAGGGATCCTTGATGACATAAATATAACTTACACAAAGAGTGGAAAAAAACCCCAAATAAATTAGGAAAAAAAACCCAAGAGTCCAACGTACTTTACTTGAATAAAACCTTTGTGTCTGGCATTTACCACAAGAGAAGTATTTTTAATCTGCCATCAACACTTCAGTGTTAAAAGCACAGATTTTACCCAAGGTTCTGCACATCATTCTAACCTTAAGCACCCAAATTCTAACACAACTTTACATCAAAATTATCATACTAGAGTATTTCACACCAGTGACGCTTCATTATCAAGCTATTGTTCCAAGACAGCAGATAATTAAAAGATCCATACCTCAGATTTTTTCTCAGTACCACCAGTCACACTAAATAGATGGGATGAGGAATAGAACTTAAAGCCATAACCCTTATTTTTATCGCAGCATAAAATATAATTAGCCAAAAGCTTACCTGCTACAAGTTACTGCAGGTTCAATAACATCAGTCCTGTGAGTTCAGGGTTCAGCCTAAAATTTCTCTGCAGGGGACCTTAGATTAAGATATTAATGGTTGTTCCAGGCTCCATGAGGGATCTCTGCAGAGGGATGGAAGGACAGCTCCTTTCCCAAATTGCAGAGGGAAGGTGAAGCTACAAGTTGTCAGGCTAGAGGTACTTCAGCTGTGGTGTATGAGGAGGTGCAAATAAATAGCAAATCATTAGCAAAAGGAGCATGTGCTCTTATCTCATCTCTCATCCTTTAATCTTTCTTCTTTAGTTTAGGCTTTCCAAATGGAGATTCCTTAGACCTTTCCCCATTGCAGTTCATCTAGAGCAGCACAGATTTGGGATGCCAACGGCCTTCTTAAGAGTTGTGTCTCAGGCACCAATTTCTGCATCTCTCAAGAACATTTCAGACAGTCCTCAGCAAATGCTAGAGGTAACCAACGCTGAGAGTGAGCCTCCTTTCCTTGAGGTTACCTGCACTAGGTAACCTGAAAGTCAGAGCCTCCCAGCAAAGCACTCCTATAGCCCATTGCTACCACCAGAGTCTGATTATTTGGTGGCAATAAGTGCTGCTGGGAGCATACCCCAACACACTTAGCCTGTGTTCTGCTTCCCTAGCACTTGTGATGGTTCACCTGCCTGCTTCTTGTTTGTCTTCAGTGGGGCTATATGTGTGTGTTTCCACCTTCTGAATTAGTGGGACTGTCCATTTTAACTAAAAGCTGTTATGTTTTGTGTTTATATTTAATTCAATTTACAGAGAAGAGAACAAGTTGTTCAACAACTATTATTCTGTGCTGCAGTAGACACACTAATTTTAGGGTACATCATTTTCATTAACACCTAAGAAAGTTTTGTATCTTTATTCATTTATGTAGTGTTCAGCATACACTAGCAGCCCTGAACAGAATGAAAAGCCATATAAATAAATAAATAAATAAAAAAAATCATTCCAACACCATCAAGTGGGCTCAATAAATTCAGACAACTGCATTTTCTTTGTGTCTACCTTTCTTGTTTCATTTATACTACTCATTTACCTTGTCATGTCCAAATGAACAGAAAAATGCTGGGATATATATATATATAAATGCTGCCTACAATAAAAGAACGATCTTTTGTATTTATAGAAATCTAGAGACACCTCAGATTATTTTAAATCCCTTTTCTGACTTGTACTTCCATCATTCAGCCTCATTTGAAGGAAGGAAATAGAAATGGCCATAATGTTAATTGTAACCAGATTGATATAAACTTGTTGAGAATTCCTTTAGAAAATTACTGTCCTCTAAAAAAGTGCAGAGTAGGAAAGAACCTGAGATTGAATATCATAAAGGTGAAGATAAAAAATTCTATTAATATTTTTACCCTACCCATAGGAGTTAATCAGAGAGCAAGACTTGTCTGAAAAGAAAGACCTTGTCACATCAGGATGTAAAACCCTTACAAATGGATTTTTTTTTTATATTTTCCATAATGTTTAATGAAGGTTGAAATGCTCACACAACTTTCTAAAAGGCTTGTAAAATCCACATTTGTTTTACTGAGCTATTCCTACACTACTATGTACCCAATGTACTAATTCTTTTTAACTCATGTTATAAAACAGAAATGTGCACAGCTAACTGAACGCATCAACATCTAGTGTTAAAGTTCTCTTTTTATCCCTAAGTTTCCCATTTTTGTAGCCTTATCTTGGTCTAATTGTCCAAGACAAATGATTTGACTGAAATGTTTCTGAAATATGTTGAGAAAGAAAAGCAATGAAAAGGGGGGAAATATCAGAATATTCTAACCTGTGGGATTTTTTTGTTAACTCAGGTCTGATTAATATGAAGTGATAGAGATGATCATCTACTTGGATTACTATTCAGGAGTCAGAAAGCTCATGGCTCTGCGAGGGTATAAATACATAATCTATTAGCAGACAATCACCTAAGAGAATAAAGCTCTTGTCATATCATGAGATGCAAGTCTTAAGTCTTAACTTTGGCCACAGGTGTGGTCAGAGAACTCACAAGAAATCAGAAAAGAAATTCAACCCCAAATTCCTACTGGCTCTTCAACCAGGGCAGGAATTCATCTTAAAATATCAAAATGTACCTTTAAGACACATCCTGTGAAAAAGAAATTCTTGAGCTTCAATGCTAGGCTCCCATGGAACTCTCTCAGATGTTGGCCAGTGATGCAGGCAGAGGACAGGGCTGGACCCATACCTTTCCACCCTCTTGCTGTCCAAACAGTTTAGCATGTCTGTATTCCCAGGAGTACAGGGACTGCCACTACTGTTGTACTTGAACACAGAGAGAAAGAGGGTAGGATTTAGCATTCCCTTTCTGTGTTCATTTGAGGGACCATAGGGAGCAGAGGAGCTCCAAGTCTTACCAGAAAAAGGTCAAGAAATACAGACAGTGAGTATGCTTCAGCCCTCCTGCCAAGATGTCTGGAGCTGTTAAAAGTAGATTACCTGAAAACAAGACAGAAACAAGATACTGGGCGTTAGACCATGAAAGGATGTCACTTCTCAGCAAAGAGGTAGTTGCCAGTAGGAATTTCAGAGATGATGCTGAAATACACTTTGCAAAGGAGGAAGAGAAGACAGAAAGAAAAAATTCTGTCAGAACAAGCTATAAAGACCTTAACAGAATATTCCTGTGAGTATTCAAAAAGATTGTTTATCTAAAGGTCTAAACCAGCTTCCAGGATCAAGCTTTAGTCTTCCAGTAACACTGGAAGACAGCATCTTCTTTTCAAAAGAGGATGGATAGATTAAGTGACTAGCAGCTGATGAAATAGCTAGCAAGATACACTGTTTAGCTATACTCAGAGGCAGAGAAATAGAGAAAAATATGTTGCAAAAATTTCAGAATTATAACAACCAAGAATTGGTATGTTCACTAGTTGCAATGGCTCAGTGATTAGCACTGAGTCAGAGCAGCCTGCGGTCATAGTCAAGGTTGTCACCCTGCAGAATATCTACTGCTCAAACAGCAGTTTCAGTTCTCTCCATAATCTTTTGCTGTACATACACAATACAAGGACAAGGGAAAGTTAAACCTCTCTTAATTTTATATTCCTCATTCTTGTTATGCTGAGGAAATCACAGGGATGTTAGGAATGAGCAATGTACTTACAAGCAAGAGCAAAGAAGCTGAGGGGAGGTAGCCCTTCAGCTCCCAAAATTATCTGTCTATAAAGCAAAGAGAACATGTCACAGCAAAAAGAAAACCCAAACTGTTGTGAACCAACTATCTAATAATTGAGGAGTTGCTGTTTTCAAACTTGAGCTACCAGGTCAGGTACTACTCTACATGACCATAGAGTCATTCAACTTATTTAATGCTTCTTTCTCCCACAAAGACTTTCTCTCTCACATTCCCAAGGGTCCCTTGCAGACTATAACATTATTAAGTAGTCACCAGCTTCTGCAAATACCACCCACCTGTTCAAGGTTGGGGAGAACTGCATACTTGCTAATCAAGTGCTACCCAATCCCTGTCATTATCATTAGCTAAGTTGTGATGTCTGTTTCTCTGGCATGGTATTTTCCCCAGTTCAAAAGTCAGGCAAAGAAGTTTTTTACCTAGAGACAACCCTTTATCTACTCTAGTTTAATCCAATACCTTCTATGCATGTAAGAGTCAAGAGGCTGCATCTCTAGTCTGGAACTGGCAGAAGCCTGAAGTTAGTAGTTTGCAGAGATCAGCTATTAACCAGTAGCACATTTCTGGCAGAGGAGATTATAACTTGTAGCAGGGACCGTGAGAAAGTTAGAGGAACTGGACTTACCTGATTATGAAGGGAGTACAGTCTGCTATTAACAGGCTCACTTGACTTCTGTATTCCTGAAAGATTTGGCTATATGGATGACATGATACTCTTCCAACTCCTTCAGGACTGGCCTAGAACCTCCAAATACATTAGGGAGGTAATACAATGCTATCCTTTGGCTGAAATAAGGATTTGATACTTATTGCTTATGGCCAGTAAAGCTTGCACAAGTAAGAATCAGATTTCCAAATGTCTTTGCCCCACTGTCATACTGAAAATTCTGCCTTCCTGGCTTTCTGTATTTTGTTTTGTTTGAGGGGATCAGCTACCAGATCAGACCTTCCGGTTTCCATATTTGTACCATAACAAGTTAACACTGTTACAAACCTCAGGCCTAATTAGCCATCAGTTGCACTTGGCAGCCAAATCCAAAGGAAAGTATTAAAATTTCAACAATTTGCACAGCCTTGTTATCATTAGCATACTGCACCTCAAATCATGCATGCTTGCTCTTCTGGTATCTGAGCCAAATTATATTTTGGGTACAAAATACAGGCACTGCATTGCCTTGAGAAGAGATCCCTGGGTTCAGAGGTGACTTTCAGACCACCTCAGTAAGGAGCCCTGAGTCCCTAAATAGCTGAAGAAAGTGAGAAATATCACATAGTCAAGGAAACCAGAGCTACAGAACTATTTGTTTGTTTGTTTTTCTTTCTTGCTGGCTTCATGACTTTGTATTCCTGGTTATCCAGAGCCAAGTTTCAATGAAAGGCATGGAAATCTGTGTTGATAGTCACCTAGCAAGGGTATATCCTGAGAAAAGGTAGAAACAGAACTGAGGTCTCTTAAATGACAACAAATCAACGTTTCCTGTTCAATCACTGAAAGTGTGAGATACACACCATCCCTACTGAGTTCTTAAAAAAAGAGACCACAGCTGCTGGGCTCTGTCATAGCTCTCACTCTGGGTTAGGTGGATCTGAACCACTGTCAAGCTCCTCTTTGGAGCTGTACCTCCTGACTCACAGCAGGAATCACAGCAGTGCAGGGAAGCCCAACCCACTCAGCCCCAGGTAGTTCAGTGTCCTTCCAAACTCCCAGAGCACTCTGTATGTGAGACTGTTTAGAGAGAATAACCTTTCTGTATCCATATCTTGAAAACAGGACCTGCACCTCATCCAAGTACTGCTTCAAAGCCTGTCTCAGCTTTAATCCTTGATGCCCTCCCTTTGAGAGATATATTCCATGTCACTGAATTCTCACCGTTATATGTACATTCTTCATTTATATCTCTCTAGTTGTAAAAGTAACTGTTAGTTTGCTGTTAGCATAGTTAGACATTGTCTATACTGAATAAAGCTGTCTCGTGCCCATGACTCACTGATGTACATCCGGGGAAGACTGAGTCTGGTTTCTGCAATGTAGCCAGTTCTGGCAAAAGAAACTATGAAGAAACTCACGACAGGAGTTAGCCAAGCAGTAATAGGACTTACCTGAACATACAGAATTGTAATTGCTAAATGAGACATGTTCCACAACAGTAATTTTTTTTTTTTTTTTTTTAAGGGGATAATTCATTCCATTCATAATAGATTTAACTGTGCTCTGATTACTCACACCTGGCAATTTTGTATTGCAACACTACTTTTTTTCTTTCCCCAAAGCACTTTCAAAGCCTATAATGGGCCTTGCACCAGGTATAGTATATGATTCGAGCCTCGAAATAAATGGAATAGGATTTGTAGAGCCCACTCTAGACATAGACAAAGTATGCAGTTGCTGGGGCAGCTGCCTGCTTTCCCTCTGCCAGAGACCTGCCACTGCTGCTGTCAAAGGAAAGGATGCTCTGAGTAGGCTAAGAACTCTTGTTCAACCCTTTTGCAGAAGCAGCAGTTATGGCCCCTTTCCCCTTTCCCACACAATAGCACCATACCTGCTTCTTCATCCCAATGCTGTGGTCTACCCTGGCAGGGCTTATCCACTGGGTGGTGAAATTCTGCCTTTTCTTTACCTCTCAGCCTGCTGCAGTTCTAACATTATTCTGGATTAAACTCTTCCATGGATACTTGTCTGGTTTAAAATTATACTCAGGATAATGACATAATTTTCAAATCTTCCCATTAGCCAATCTGAAATGTAACCCCAACCAAATCTGAGAATATTGGGATGTTTTTAATACATTGCAAGGACTACCATCCCTCAGGTATTGTTCTTTCTAGCCTTTTTATTGATTTCTCAAAAGACCCTCCACTCAAGTGACCCCTCCAGAACCTTCCTCTCATTTTCTCTTTACTATATCACTTGAAATCTCATCCTGAGATAAGGCTTCCTTATACTGCATGCTGTTCTCCTGAAATCCTAAGAGATTTCCTCTCCTTCAATAAACTCTTACTTTAAATCAATGAGAATGGAAAAGGTAGGAGAGCAAATGTGAGAGAAGTGAGCTGATTTTCTCTACACTGGGAGCCATATTGTTTATTTGACATACCTGAGAGTCCAATGCAACAGTACCTGGCATAGGTGTCTTCAAAATGAATGTAGTATACCCTAAGACAACATGAAATTTGTCCTTTATAATGGAAGACACATAAAACTAGAAAGAATCAATTTCAAATAGCCCCACAGAGTGCCACGATGGACTGAGAGAACCTGCATTTATATAGAAACAGTAAACTCCGTGCCAACCAGCCCAGGCGATTCTACTGAATTATTTCATCAAAGGTACAGCCAGTGATGAATAACTTCTTCACTAAGAGCAGAATTTAGCACAAATACTGTAAACCTATGGTGGCAGGCAGGAGAGGAAGATTCAACTAGCTTTCTGAGCAGACAGAAAAACAATTTCTGAACTGAAACCTAGTCTCTCTATTTTAATTAATTCCTTCTTCTAACCTACCAAACTATAACACAAAAATAGCTTGGATTATACTCTAGGGCAGTTGTTTACATGCATATTTACCAATCCTCCAGTGAGTCAGTTTCTGAAGCAGATCACTCAGTGCTTAATTTTCTCAGCAAAAGGAATATAGAAATCTCTCCACAGTGAAAGCACCCATACTCTTCAGGGGTAAAAGATAAGAGTTATACAGACAAACCAGAAGCAAAATCTGAAGAGATGTAACATACTCATAATTTCTATTGATTTTAAGATGCCTGCAAGCATCTCCCGGGAATGTTTCTCTAGACATTATCTCTGTAATCATAGTACTCTCAATTGAAAATACAACTGCTCTGTTGCAGTGCATTTCTACTGTAAGCACTTGAAAGGGTTGGACTGATAAATGCATTGATAGCAGAGATCAAATGACAAATTCATTAGCTGCATCAGGTTCTGAAAGATAGAAATGGCTTTCTCAATGAGATTTCTTCCATTTCTGATGCCTATCACTGGCAGTACTGAGCTAATGATTGGTTCTGTTCTCTCACAAGTACCAATTTATTTGAATGTCATTGAACACTGAAGGGAGTAATATTTGGAAGGTCTGAGATGGATTATTAGAATAAATCTATGGACAATAGCCTTTTTGTAAAAAAAAAAAAGCAGTTTAGGAAAAAAAAAGACATTTAGGAACCTGGACATTTCAGAACAGTTATCTGCAGTTACAGGCAACCAGATACTCCATCTTCTGAGTGGTTTTTCTATCTGCTACTCTTATTGGAAGGCTGTTCCACACTCATATTGTTCCATCATCAGAAGTCTAATTTCCAGAAGACAATGTAACCATGATCGGTTCTGTTCACTTTCTTCTTAAACCATTGCTTTTCTTTATAGGAAACAATTTTCCTCCCTCCCTGATATGTTTAAAATGGCAACCATATCCCTACTCAGTCTTTCTTTTCTTGGGCTGATCTAGACCAGCTTTGCTTTTGAGTTAGTTTTCTAAGTTGCCTCTTAAGTCTCAAAAAACCTCTTTTCTGTGCACCTTTTGAGACTAGACCTACTCTTGAAAATGGATGACCGGGACTCTGCATAGCATTCCCAGAGAGACATCACTGCCCTTTCCCTGGCATGCCAGCACTTCCCTCTTGTTGAAACACCTCACATGACAGTTTACTGGAGCTGCTTAGGAAACAGACCTTTAGTCTATGTATTCAGTGAGTAAACAAAAGTTATTGAGCTATCAGATATAATTTAGGGTATCTGTTTGAGAAGAAAGGAGTATATTTCAGTCTTAAGTGTTAGTTTTATTCTACTTATCATGTAAAACATATGCTGTTTTAAAAGGATGTCTTGTAATTATTAGTTCTTCCAGATTCTCTGGAGGCACCAGACATAGATTGCTGGAATCATGCAAGCACAGACCAGTCTTTGCACAGAAGAGCTGCTATTCTCAGAAAAGTTAATCCTGATGTATATTCAGTATGATTTCATTCACACATTCACATGCCTACTTAGAAACAACATAGCAGATTTTGGAAAAGATATGAAATATAAATATAAGCATGGTTGATGTCTGCGGTAAATACATTCATATATTTAGAAAAACCCTCTTACATAGTTCACTCCTAGATGGCAAAAAGATACAGTGATTATCTAAAGCTCCCAAACTTAGAGGCTCCAAGGAATACTGTGGAAAAATGGAGAAAAAGGAGAATTACACTGGCAATAAAGGACTTATAAGGTAGTTTTTAATGTATGTACTACCTTATTCAGCTAATACCTTAAGCATCATAGTATTCCATATAAGGAAACTAAAACATCTTTCCAAATTTGACTTATTAAGATTGATAAAAATTAATCTCTAGACACAGAAATCTTCTTGTTCAGATCTGTACTCCCAGCCACCACATAAATTTCTCCATGTTGAAACAAAGCTTTGTTAAGTGCACTCATAGAGGGCAGCTGGAGCTTTGTAAAGACTGACAGAAGTCAAACTGTAAAACAAGAGTGAAAAATGGACTTATTGCTGGGACAGTAGAGCAAAGCATGTATGCTAGAGAAAAAGTAGGGGCAAAATGATTCACAATGGCCTAATTATATTAGAGACAACACTTATTCAGCTAGTTGAAGAAATGAACCCAAGGGAAATGGAGGAAAGGGCAGTCTGTCCTTAGGTCAGTCTGATATTTGTTTTCCTGCAAATGAAAACAGCATTCCTCATGAAAACTGAGTTCTGCCATTATATAAAACCTCATAATCAAAATAAATACCTCAGAGAAGCTGCTGGATGTTATTGACAGCATTGGAAAACCATTACTAATATTGAAACTTCTTCAGACGTATGAGACATATAAAACATATAAGCAAGTAGAGTTCCAACATGAAATGTCTACAGACAACAGGTATATTTTGACACCTATGCAATGCATTTACAGCTATTGCTTCCCCGAGAAAATAACAAAATGCATTTAGAAGTATACAAACTATCCCCTACCATTGAGTTATATTGCAAAAATTATCTATAAACCTGAAAATTGTGACTGTTTTTATTCTAGAGCAATAGTTTATAAACTGCAAGACAGTAAAGCTAGCTAATGTTTTTCACAATATGCAGATGATCAGCTTCCCAAGTAGGATACTCAAAAAGAAATATTATTAACAATTTATGATTATTTCCATGCAGATACTGAATGACTAATTCCTATCATATTTTTCTGTAGTTGCAGTAGGGAGTGTTTCTGCACCTGTTTCTCTTCCCCAAACCTCATCATCAGTAAAATTGTACTCAGCCAGCTGTTAAATTTCAAATTAGTTGGTATATTTCATGCATTTAACAACTGACAAAAATGAAGTCATATAGCCACAATAAAATGCCGCAGTGATACCAAGAGAAGCAATTGCCAATCATGCAAAGCTTCACACCATCTTGGATTCTGTTGTAATACCTAACTAGATTCATAAGCAAACTAGACTATCCACTTAATGCAATAAAGTTAGCAAAAGTTTGGAAAAATGTGGTCCGTTTCAACAGATTCGAGAGCTTAGCCAGTTGTTAATTATTAGAAATTTATGTAAAACTTATTAGCTCGTCATCTCCTGTGCCATTATTCACAGAAGGTCTGGTGTCTTAACATTATGAGAACAAAAAGTTCATTAATTCATTTAGTTATAAATCCTTGCATTTTGTTGAGACATCTGCATTGAAACAACTGCCTTGTTTCTAAATGAAACATAATTTGTGTTCTCGCTACACAAAGATTTGAAGTCATCAACAAACAAAATCAGACATTGCAAGTAGCTCCAAACCTACAACTGCTTTGTCACTATGTCTAATACAGTTATATTTATTCATTCAGTGTATTTATTCATGGAAGTTTAACTCTAAAGGCTTTATATACTATTTAGCACATACATTTTCTGAGAATAGTGGATTTCAAGTATGTACATACACATACATGTGTCTGTTTGCGTATACATACACATTTACTCCACAAAAGGCTTCCCTCGAGGTTTGATAGATAAATAGCTAGGTAAGGTAGATCTGATAAATGAGGTCACCCAAAGATTTCTGCTGAGAAAAAAAAAATTAACTATATCAATTGGAATATTGCATGCCATATTTTTATGTTAAAACACCTTAGACATTTCTGGAAATACAAATAAGGAAAAAAATGTAGGTTTACTCTCAGCAAAAAGTAGCCAATTATTTTTTCAATTAAGAAGCTCTCAACCTTTCTGCTTTGGAGCTGGGACCTAAAGTACTCCAAGGAGCCTTCCAGAGTGTCAAGAATTTGTGCAATAATATTTTTATAAAAATTCAAAATTGCACACTTCAAAAGCATCTGGAGAAAAAAAAAAAAACATATTTGTTTCAGAGAGGCATATTAGTTTGGCAACTAAAACTCACATAGGTTCAGTCTCAGTTAAGTTCTCTTGATTCCAGAATTTCAAGGCTGAACAAGACTTCCTCCTTTACTCTTCCTGGCAGATGAAGCTTGCTGTAGTATCTGGCTTCCCAAGAAGTGGGAAGTGGTCTTTCACCTTCAACACTGCAGCAGCTGATGCACCAAGTGGAGTCAGTGGCCTACCAACAACATATTAGATGGGGATTGCACAGATGGGAAAAGCTGAAAATGAAAAGAAACCATGTCAAAAGCTTGTTAGAAGAGTGAGGGAAGAAAAAAAAAAAAAGAGAAATAGGATGAGGAAAAAGGGTAGCTTTTTCTGCCCAGTCAGAAAGATACTGAGAAGTGCCCAAGCCAGAAGGTCTTTTGCCGGTGAAGCACCCTCTCCTCAAATGTGTTAAACTAAGCTGGCAGAGTAACATCTCTGTATTCATATACTGTCAGAAAACAGGTATTAATTTCACCGTCATCATCTTCCTCCTTTATCTACTGAATGGACATTCCCAGCTTCCTTATATTCCCAGGTACTCTGTTAGCATCTATGGTCACACTGTGGAAGTACTGGTCCAGTCCCTGAAGATTATTCCAACTTGGCGGATGCATGGTTCTATAGGCCCCTGTTTTTCAATTAAGGAATTTTATTTAAAATATTCATTAATATGCGTTGTTGCGGTCCCTGCAGCAGTTTTGCATTATTTAATGTTGTGGTCATAGATACTTCTGGGTAACTCTGGGAATAGAACTGCCACCTCCTCACAGAAAATGATTGTTTGACATTTTTATTAGCTCCAGCCTTTGTTCCATAGAGATGACAGCCAGTTACCTAGATTGGAATGACTGGTAAGGAAAGAAGGTAACAACTGCAGCTGACAGCATCTTACAAGTCTGTGATGCTAAATCAGCATCACAGACACGTGCCTCCTCAGTGAGGACAGGATGTTGAGGTAGAGTCGTGACAGTATGTTCCAAGGTGTCCCTGCAGTTGTTCCAGCTTGCTCTGTCAATGGTTCATCTGAGGTTATTAGTGTTTATAAAAGCATGCCCTTAAAATAGCTGCA
>JAAGNO010027569.1:4790-15209 GCA_033439905.1 Ceryle rudis
AGGAGGGCCACAAAGATGATCAGGGAGCTGGAGCACCTCTCCTATGAGGACAGGCTGAGGGAGCTGGGATTGTTCAGCCTTGAGAAGGCTCTGGGGAGACCTAATAGCCACCTTCCAGTACCTGAAGGGAGCTTACAAAAAGACTGCAGAGGACGTGTTTACGAAGGCCTGGAGTGAAAGGATGAGGGGCAATGGTTTTAAATTAGAAAAGACTTAATTTAGATTAGATGTAAGGAAGACGTTCTTTACCATGAGGGTGGTAGAACACTGGAACAGGTTGCCCAGGGAGGCAGTTGAGGCCCCATCCCTGGCGACATTCAAGGTGAGGCTTGATGGAGCTCTGAACAACCTGCTCTAGTTAAGGATGTCCCTGTTCTCAACAGGGGGGTTGGACTAGATGACCTCTAGAGGTCCCTTCCAACCCAGACATTTCTATGATTCTATGATTTCTATGATTCAAACCAGGACGAAGGACCAGAGACCTACTCAATCAAAGCCTTTGTCATGAAATGGTGTAAGTTAAAATAAAACCTGGCAGAAGTTTCCAACAGCACACATTTGCAAGGCTTCCTCCGTACTGTTTACATAGAGGAATAAACGCTGGATGGGTTAGGGTTAGGAAATCTGGAATAAAATCAGGATACAGACTAACCTAAGAGACTCTGTTTTCATACACTAGCAGGATAAATCTTTTGATTATTTTCTCACAAAATTTAGAACTACAACCACACTGGCCTCACAAGTGTATTAAAGAATTTTTATAAGTGTACACTATACTGCCTTCAGTGATGTTTTCCATCTCATACACCTCTTCTTTCCACATGACTTTTCCCCTTTCTTTTCTGGTGATAAGGCAACACTAGCTTATAACCCCCAGAAATTGCTTTGTAACTACTAACTCATTAAGATGGGCAGTGTGTTTAAGTCCTGGAGCATAATTCTTCAGCACAGTATTAAATTTATTTCTGTTTCAAACACAGTAATAGACATGATCTGGTTTTAGCAACTTCCAGCTTGGAGGAAGTAGGCCAGGAACACAGGAGTATTAAAGAATAACAACGGAATCCATGTTAAATTGCTAATTACCTGGCACTGCATTTGTTTTCAGCTTATATAAAAATGTGGTGGTGTTCCCAAATAATTCATAATGCCTTAGGTGAACAAGCTAGCTCTGTAATACTTTGGCATAACTGAAAGTGATGAAGTGGAAGTCTGAAGATGTTTATTTTGGAATAACAGTGTTAAACAACAAAAGACAGAGAAAAACACTGGAGATCTTTAAATGACTGAAGAGAAGCAAAGCAGCATGGTCCAAAATAATCAGTATCATAAACACCCTAGCAAACAATTTCATTTTAATTTAAATTAATGCTAAGTATGAAACTAAACAACCAATGAACCTGTGATTGTTAGATTTCTTGGCCTGGACGCATATTCAGCTGTCATAAATGCTTTTATAAAAGTACATTTTGCTTTGCAATGGCAGGCATTAGTTTGCTAGATTCAAGTCAGTATCAAAACATTAAAACTCAACAGGGCAAATTCTATCCTTGGGTACATTCCTGCACATCTTTTCAACAGAACTTGCATTGCAAGAAAAAGAGTCAGAATGATAAATATTTTCTTACTCCTTTTCCAGAGAGACTGAGAATAATGTATCTTCCTTTTCAAATGCCGTAGTGATGCTGATGGGAGCTATATAATACATACTACAAAACTGAATTAGGTTCCTTGTCAAAGTGTCCAATCACAGTGTTATTAATAAGAGATAATTTTAAAGATATTCTTTCTCCAGAATCTGAAATAACTAAGGATATTAATTCTCAAACTTTTCTGTGCCATGAGTACCATATTTGCATGCAAGGACCCACTGAGGTCACTCCCTTGTCTCCTTCAACAACTTGGGGGAATCAAGGCACTGCAAACCACTGACATTCAAGACACCTTGGTTTATCTTTTTTCTTTCATTTAGTGGTGATGACAATCCCTAGGGGCAAGGTCAGTCTAGGTCAGGAAGGAAAGGCAGAGAGAACACCATGAAGGAGCTATGATGCTGACCTACAGCTGAGGCATGGGCTGGCTGTCAGGCACCAGGTAACCGACTGCTGTTAATGAGGAGGAATCAGCTTGTGGATGCTGCAGGGTGCTGTACAAATTTGTGTAGTCTAGTTTTTAATTTTGTTTCCTTTTCCATCCTGTCTTTCAGTAAATCACTAGTGACCCAGGTGTGCAGAGTTTTGGTAGCATACCTTACAAAGCTTTTCAGTAGGTCACTGACCAATTTTCTACAGGCAATCACACTTAAAGTATCATAGCTCCTGCACTGGTGTTCCAGGTCATTTGTGTGTAGTGTTGCCTTCTGCTGCATTGCATCTCACAATGACATGTTTCCCCTAACAAAGTTGCCTCAAAGAGGACAAATAGTACTCCATCTTCCTTTTGGATATCTTATGGCAAAGAAGAATAAAAGGAGGAGGGGAGGATAGGCCTTGGTTGTAAGGGAGTACTATGCTGAAGCAGGAAGAGGGAAAGAAATAATCTCCCTCCCCTTTGTCCTTATGCTTAACAAATAACAAAAAAATTGCTACAGGATGCACTTCCCATCCCATAGCTCACCTCTGCCTTAGTCACTATTTGAAGCAATCATGGAGGATTTAGTGGTTTCCTTAAAAATATTCCTGTATCTAAAATTAAACTGGGGATAGAGGGGAAGAGGAGAGAAAGGGTAATAGAGAAACATTTATTACTAATGCCTCTCTTCTGTCACATCCTTTGAACAGGTGTCGGGGAAACTCTCCAAATTGTCTAGCATCCAGAGCTGACTTCGATGACAAGAAGAGAAGCAAGAACTTCTTTGTATTGTGTATTATTATATTGTTGTAAGAGGGATGACAATCAGGAAAACTAGGAAAGCTTCTAACCAAGAAGTGGGTTTATACATGAATTCAGTGATTAGGGTTAAGCAAACCAATAAGAGTGTTGGCCAAATGCATAGGCTTCATTCAACAATACCAGTATTCCAGCATTTTAATGGCAGTTTCATGCATGACTAATGAACACTGGAATCTTAAGATTTAATAAAGGAAAAATTCTTCAGTAATCTGCTCACATGGGAAATGGTGACAGGCAAGTTGCTGAATCAGCACTGAAAGCCAGATTCTCTAGCACAAAATCCTTTCCATTTTTTTCTGTTAGTGTTGTGCAGTTAGTAAATAATACATAAAGAAGAGCCAGGGGTGTGTTTAAAATTGCACCCTGTTATAAAAATAGAGCTGTCAAGAAGGATTACTGAGGCTGGCAGGGGGAGGACATTAGCAGAAGAGAAGTAGATGCTTGTTGAACAGCTGGAAGACAATTTGTGACAAAAAGGTTAAAACTTAACAGTTGTGTAAAAGAACAATGATAGTGTGAAATTAATTGGTTAGATTCACCACAGTTACAAGCTCTTGTATGGTCATTACTTTCAGCTGTGACAGATGAGGATAATGCTACAGTTGAGACCTTGGTGTTTTCTTGTAGCTGAAGCTCTTTATTGCAATGAATTACTGTCCCCCAAAGTATATTTTTTTAATATATACAATTTGCTGAGCTGTAGCCAAAGCCTCAGCAATAAATAAATAACTATTCCATCACAATAATGGCAAATGACATTGCTAATACACTCCTAGACCATTGCACCTCTATGTCTGCTTTTAATCCTACTAAGGTTGATATTGACCAGAAAAAAAGAACAAAGGCAATTCTTACGTTGGTGCATAATACTGTATTTGTTGTGAAATGGGCATGTTGACAGGTATCCAGTAGGCTGCTAGCAGAGGAACAAGAGGACTGTCACATACACAAATATGGGGACATGCTAGTGTTGCTGCCCTGAAGATGCTCTTTTTTGGTGAGGATTGTGAAAGCTGAAAGTAGCTTCTACTCCTGCATTACTTATTGTATAACCGAATAAAGCACTTAATACTCAAGGGCTTCAAAGCATTGATGTCCATATCTAGTTCACCCTTGGTTTGGGGGGCTGTTGCAAAGTCAGACAGTACTGCAACTGCTGGAGCAGTGTTGTAAGCTTCATTTCTCCTCAAAGTGAAAGTCAGACTGTTTTTTTCAGGAGAGAAGACCTGTGCAATTGATATTTCTCATCCACTGTTTTAACCAGGTGAAGTTCCTTTAGATGACATTCTCCATCAAAGCTCAAAGCTGACAAGGTATACCTTAAGTGCTCAGATATTTTGTTCATATTGTTTAAACAAATGAAAAAGAAACTACTCATTTGAAACCCACACTGGAAAACAAGATATTTTGAAGTGTTCTTCAGGCAGATAGAGTTCTGAGTCACCCACTGGTGAGGGCTTAAAGACTGAGGGGAACTTCCTGTGCCCTCCACTTCCCACTTTTCCTGCATATTATAAAGCTACAAAGAATGATACGAGATGACAGCATCAATCCCTGATGTCTCAGTTTAGTAAGAATATTCTGTCAGCTGTATAGGATTTCCAGAGACCAGAATCACTGTTTCTCTTTAAAGCTGAAATGTTCTGATTCGATGTGAAAAACAACAAACAACAAAACAGAACAACCAACCAAACAAAATGGGGGGTTCTGCTTGTTTTATGTCAAGCTTCTCCAAGTTTTCCACGGAAGTGCTCATCTGCTCTTATTTATACAGGCTAAAGAAAATTGTGGTAAATTTCTGAATAAATTAGTCAAGGTGATGTACATTATATCTATATTTTTGTAGGTTATGAGTTAGACAAGCACAAGGAGTAGTCTGAACACAATAGTGATTCAACAACATTGAGTATCCTGTGGTGAATTACAGCTTCCCTGGACAGTGTAGGGCAGGATTTCTCCAAGGAATTCTTTGAGTGGTCAATGAATCAGAGCTTACAGATAATGCTCCAAATTCACCAGTGTCCCAATATTTACTGAACTGACAATTTATAAGCTGATAGAAAAATACTGATAGCATACTACACTGAAATGAGAATCTCCTCCTGGGACTACCCCTTTTCACATTTGATTATTCATTCTGCAAAACAACTTCAAGAGAAATGAATAAGTGAAAAGTTGAGGTCACTTTATATCAGCTGTAAATATTTGTATCTTGAGAGCAAAACAAAGTGAAGGAGCTCCATGATATGAAAAAAACAATCAGAAAGCATTGTTTTTCTTATAGCAGTGGCACAGTATAGGAACTCAAATGATTTTTTACAGCCCATTTGCTTTAATTGATACCTTATTTAACAGGAAAATGTTATGGGATTCAGTAGTTTCAGGGGTGGTCTTTAACTTTGTTATTTCCAAATCTATTTTTCTAACATTGCCCAAATTATAAACATCTGAGTATTGCTATTTGGCACTAAGGAGACTATAAGCTGAGCTCATTATTACTTCAGAATAAGAAGGCAGCTTTACTGACTTCCAATACAGATTCAGTGAGTAATATTAGCATGACACTGAATGCAATGAAACAGTGTTGTATATAACACCATATTTTATTAAAAGAGAGAAAAAAAAAGCTTGTCATTCTATGAAATACCAAGTTGAAAAGGAGCTTGGGAACACTAGTGTCTGACAGCTTATGCATCCAATTACTGATATGTCACCAGAAATACGTGGGAATAAAGTAATGAGATGGCAGTTTCTGTAACAAAGGGTAACGTTGTCTTCTTACATCTGGATCACCAGTTTCATCCTATATATAAATCTACATTTTCCTGTTAACTCTTCACAGTCACAGATCATCGGGTCAAAACCCAGAGTGCAGTAATACACGTGCAATGAAATTGATGAGCACTAATGACCACTCTTATAGCTACACAGGACCTTATTATGGTATTGATATTGCTTTCACAGAAATATATGTTGCTTTAAAGTAAGCAGTCAACATACTCTGATACGAAACTGAGACCATAAACTGACCCAGAAAATTACATTCAGGGAGAGAGATTTTTCTCTTTTTGCTGCTTTAGAAACTTACTTCCTTCTAGTCACATCAGTCATTTGTGATGGATTTTCCCTAGAAACTTGTTTTATTTTCAGTTGCTTTTCTCAAATTTAAAATAGGACAGGTGAGACATTTAAAAGCAGCATGACACCAGTGATTAAATTCAAACACAAACTGAATTTTTTCAGAAATAAACATTTTATTCATATGTAATGAAGTTTGAAGGTGCCCAATTCTGGTCAGAATTTCAAATCCAAAGGCTGTAAAGAAAGATGTCTTCATGAGCCAAATCCTTTTTTCTTCTTCGCAGGACACAATCTTACCCCACATTCTCTAGCAGTGCTTAAGTATATTTAGATACAAAGCCAGCTAAAATGCCTGACAACAAAGAGAGGGTAGAAGTGTCCTAAAGCAGACTGTCTCCCTTTATGGCTTTGCATTTTCCACTTAATCAAATCCCAGGCCATGAGCTGTATTGTGGCGTTCATAAAGAAATGCAAGAAAAGCAGCCAACAGGAGATGAGAGTGCACTAAAAGGCCACCGTTACAAGCATCACACTGAGGACCTCTGGGCTAAGAAGACCAGAAACACAGCCCTATTATGGCATGCCAGAAGGAAACAGCTATAGAGATGAAAGGCTTCCTTTTAAGAGGAAAGATGATGTATCTAGTGAAAGAAGATGTTTGGCATTTTTTTGAAAGTTTGTACATCTTCTGAAAGATGAGATCATGAATGTGTGTGATAAGATTGCCAGTGTTCTCAGATACCTGCCTAAGCTGAGGTGGTTTGTACAGTACCATGCAGCACCACTCTAGTCAGACGTGCCAGGGGAGGGAATGCATTTTGCAAGCATGTTTTGTATATTTGACCCCCATTCTGTCACTCACATTTTCTCCTTTCTTATACCTGTGGAGAAATAGCCCCTTCTGAACTGATTGTGTTATCAGCTGTATCCACAGCTCTTTTGGCTCACTCTTGGCAAGGCCTCTTCTTGACATCTGGGTAGCATGTGGGGAGTTACCCTTGCAGAGATTATGGTATTAAGCTTCTAAAATAAAATTGTGGTTTAGTGTTTCTAAAGGAATAGTGTACTATGAGTCAATGCAGAGCATCTTGGCAAAACCTTCCTTCTCAGTCTGAGTGCCACACCAGAGGGCTCTGGCACAGGTAGAGCAGGCACCTGGGCTGTGGGCCATGTCACCACCGCATGCTACTGCCTTTTCTGCCTGGGTCTGGCCCTCAGCCTGCTTCCCTTCCCCCCACTGACTTCGTTGCAAGTTGGAGCATACTCCAAACACATTTATTTGTGCTGTGGAATCAGACAACCTATTAATATGTCTTTGAAACAACGGAAGTGTGTATATAAGGAAATCCTGGGGTGGAATTTAGCCTGCAAAGGGTTGTACCAACAATAAAATCAGCGGTCCTTATGGATAACAGGAGCTTTGGAGTAGTAAGAAGTAACATTAAGAAATCCCCCTACAGAATTCACCTGTATTTATTTGTATCATGTTAGAAGAGCTGCAGATGTAAGAAGGTGAATATTTCTTTTCAGAGTGTGTTTGTGTACTATGTTTCCATCACATCCGTACTACTATAATCAAAAATCCTGCATATGTAAAGTGTTTCCTACTATGTCCTTTGGGGTTTTTTAGAGGAATTATTTGAAATTATCATTTCAGTGAAATCTTACAGTATTTGAAGTAGTAATTACAGAATGACAGAATTAATTTTTCTCCAATAATTATGTGTCTGGCAATCCCAAGCAGTTAACTCATTCATTAAAATTCAATAATGATTTCTCGTATGGCTTTCACTAGCAGTAATGACATACATTATTATGCGTCACTAATTTCCATGAACAATGAAGCACTATTTTATTGGCATCTAGAATTACTCCACCTGTACTTTGCTTCATTCTTTTCAAGACATGATAAAAGAGAAAGTTGAGCAGTCTGGATTAAGTTTACTTCTTTTCAGGCTTCACAATGTTTTGCTAAATCAGCAAAGTGTTAGACACTCTGAAATACTCTTAAACTGCTTTAATCTTTGCATCAGAATTGGGATGAGACTCAAAGTCCTTAGTACATGTAAAGTTTCTCAGCTGTTAAATTCCTAGGCATTTTTTGCATTATAAATAAAATTTAGAAATTATTCAATCTTCTTCAGTTTAAAATAAGATGAATTGGCTGAAGTGTTTGAAAGTTTTCTCCTGCCTTTTAAGAATTATCTGGCTATTCAGCTCTTACTACTTCCTTCAGGCATCCTGTGAACAAACATAACTTCAACAACTACACTGTCCTTTGGAACTCCTGAGAGATAGCTTGGTCATCCTCAGGAGTGTTACAAAACTGAATTTTCTATGCTAGGTGGAGGGGCGAGGTCACTAGTCAGGTCACTCCTGCTGGGGTAAAAGGTGCAATAGAGGTATGGAGCAGAATGAGATCAGACAGAGAAGGGGCCAGCCCTAGTAAGTTGGTACTGCAAGCTCAATGCCATGCAATAAATAGTCATAAGGTAGAGAGCAACTATATAAGGAATATAATCCCCTTCACCATTTGCTTCTCACCTCCTCCAGCAGCAGCAGAACTCCCATAGCACAAACAATGCAGGACACAGATACTTTTCTACATACTGTTGCCCAAGGCAAGCACTTCTTTGCTTGTTCTTGCACCTAGGCTAGATCAGATCCTCCTGTCTCTTTGGGTTGGGGTTTTTTTTGTTTGTTTGTTTTTTGGATGTATTTGTCTTTGCATGGTGCACATATTTCAAACTAATGATTTATTTCTGCACTTGCTTACAGTGGTGGAAATCTTTGCCAATGGGCAGTGATTCTATCACTGTACAGCCTGTGAAAGCACAAACTCTACCCCACACGTCACAGTGTGCAAACCCAGGATACCAATCTATTGCTACAATTATACCAGTGTAACTAAGAGCATAATTTGCCTATTTGCTGTCATAACTTATGCAGGATTTGGCACACAATACATTTAATTATCTACCTAATAGATTAATTCCCTAATGGAATCACAAAGCAGGAGGATTATGAATGTTCAGAATTCTTTTCTTTTTCTGCCTAGTCGAGACAGATCAAGTCATCCTTTTAAATGTATTCTCCTTCTGTTAGGCATTTAGGTCAAAGCCTTTGTTTACTTTATGTGCCTGTAATTATTATGAAATATGCTGAATTGCTAGTCATATTTCCCACAGCCAAGAACTGAGGGCCAAATTCTCTGCCCTTGCCTGCAAAGACGTTACCCCAGGGTAAATTTTATCTATTACAATTCAATCGTATTTAAACTGAGTAAGAATGACAATCTATAGCACATTACAGCCTCAGACACAGATGTGTATTCCTTGGGGTTGCATCAGTCGTCTGGATTCCCGGTTCAGAAGTGAAAGCATCCAAATTACCATTCTAAAAAAACTGTCTCAACTATTTTCAGCAGATTGTTCATTGGAATCAGGGCAGGTTAAAAGATGGTTCATGAATCGCTGAGATCTAGTTTCCTCGACTGGCACTAGGGAACTTTTTAACTTCAAAACATAATATTAGATCAGGAAATCCAAGAATAAACTAAACATTCTGGTCTAATTTTGTGCTCTCTGAGAACTAGAAACAGAATTTTGAACACTGTCGTTCTGGATTAAAATAATTGGGGGTCCTATTTACATCCCATGGATGTCCATTTCCATGATGGTCAGGAGCTAGAGTATTTAATGAGAGCAAATTGTTGCTGCAAGTGTAGGATCGTAGGTACACATATGATTGGATCAAAAATCAATAGTAAACTTTTCTCCTATACCATTTTCATTGTTATCCATACAATAAAAAATGCAGTTCCACTTTTGTTACTAAAATCAAAATATGGTGGATTGCCATTATGAACACTAAGGAGGCAAGAGTGTTCCAGGTACTTGCCTATATTTAATTGGGCAACATGGAAAGATAGATAGGTAGAACCACTTTTGAAACCCTAAGCCATCAGGTATATATCTAAGTGCTGAAAACTATAAGAAGGTGTGAATTAAACTCAGAATAGCCTGATTTACACTTTTCTCTGTTGATAGACACCGCTGTCTAGTTGCTTGATAGGATGTTTTCATCAGGATAGACTCCCAGTCACTGTGTGGAAGTTTACATAATGGAATTAAATAAAACTCGTGTCTGGATTTATGCTGGAAAAGATAACACAACAACAACAAAAAAAAAAACAACCTCAAACTGAAATTATCAGTAAACACTTTCCATGATTTTTTTTTTAAACAAAGTTTTCAATAGAAATTTTCCAACTAAAGCTACCATGAAGTTTGAACAGCATTAAGTGAATGTAGGTACCTGCAAGGGTGATCAAATGGGTGACATTTCAACACTTGTGAGTGTGGCTGTGTGACAGATAATCTCAAGGAACACAGAAGGAAATGAAGGTGCCAGAATTTACAGAATGTGACACAGAACAACAGTAGG
>JAAGNO010027569.1:34712-45234 GCA_033439905.1 Ceryle rudis
CTAAATCTATTAAGGCACAAAGAAGTAAAGCGCTTCCTTACTCTAGCTACCAATAACAAAACAAAACAAAACAAAAAACCCAAAAACAAACAAACAAACCAACCAAACAAAAAAAAACCCAAAAAAACAACAAACAACTCAAAAACACTATCTCCAAAAAAGAAGAAAGGAAGATAAAGAAAATGCACTGTCTGGTTTATGTAGAAAGTGTCAAAACCAGCGTCTCTCCTCCCTGAGAAATGAGAAGCAGTGAGTAGGCACAAGTGGCTGAGTAATTTGCTCAATGAGAGACTGAAGTATGTTACTGCTCTCAAAAAGCAAGGTGAATACTGAATCACAGTTTATTCATTGACCAGCCCCTGCAGTAATGTTTTACACAAAATGAATTGTACTATTAGGGCATAACCATTCAGGATGCCTAACGTGACCATCACAAGTATAGTCCACAGAGATCTCCCAAATGTAATAAGGAAGTTTAGTGATGGGTACAATGTCAGATATGGTATCTAAGACAAGCATAAGATTCTCCAAAGAACAAAGGAATTGTCAAAGCAGAACAGAAGAATGGTCTGGTTTAGACCATATTGTAAATCTGGCTGTCAGCAGAACAAACAATCCCAGAGAATAACAGAAGAAACCACACACAGAAAAATCACCTAATAGTGTGCCAGCTGATGGTTGTCTTATCTCCCAAAGCACAAAATTTCAGAATTTCTGCCCCATGAATTTCAGGAAATATGTTCCTTTATTTGTGAAACCAGCTGTTGCTTAGGCAATATGATACATGCATAATTTTATAAGATTATAATAATTATATTTTACATTTTTTCAGAAGCATCTCTGAATATTTTGGGGTTTGAATTATCTTTACTATTCAGCAGTGACTTAAAATTTTTATTAAATAGTGACAGGAATAGAAAAACATCAGTAAAGTGTAGTCCACTGAATATTCTCTGAGGATGGAAGATGTTGAAAATTAAAAATGACAACATTAATTAAATTCAGACATTGTTCTTGATTTACCACTAATTTTGTGAAGCTAAATTGCAGATGCCAAATGCTAGAATAGCACTATATACTAAATAATCTTTTTTTCTCAACAACAATGTCTGAAACTAATGGCATACCAAAAGATCTTTTACAAAAGAAAATTATTGAAATTCATTAATTTCATGTTCAGCCTAAAAAAAAAGTCATTGATTTATGGTTCCATGGCTCAGCTCAAGCTCTCATCTTTGCAGTCACAGTTAATTGTACCTTAATTTTAAAACAAGTGCCAGTGCATCTGTTCTGTTCATGTATATAAGGGCATGAGGAGCTAGCTCGTAGTGACATTTTTCTTATATGAAGATATTGCAGTACTAAACTTAATTATATTAAATGCAGCAGAAAATTCAGCTGTAAATATTATAGCACAAATTGTACCTTGACATATACCCATGGTGACCCTACCAAAGTCAAAGCACAGAGATTTCCCAGCAAAGTTTGGCCTTGTGAATAAAATGTTATATAATATGACATACAGCTATTTTTATTGTAATTTGGAACATGAAATATGGGAGAAATACTTTTCATTCTTTGCAGAGAACTTTGACATGATCTAGTCCTCCTTGTTTCCAGCGATTCTCTTGAAATTCTACTCAAAATCAATTGGACTTTTGCCCAACAAAGAATATAATCATGATTCATGAAGTGCCTATTTTAGATCAAAATTGCAGTGTAAAGAGGAGTATCAAGCCTTCTTTGAAATCAATGTGTTTGTCCTTGGTAAATTATTCTTCATCTAGTACATTCTGTCATTTTACAGATTTTTTTTAATTGGATTGAGAGATTAAAGGTAGAACGATAGTCAGTAGCCATTGAGGTCTGAGTAAAAGTGATTGAGAATATTGACATATTTTTCTTCTTCTATAAGTTCTTGACAGCTGTAGAAAGATTTGAACCTCACACTAAAAAAAAAATAAGCATTTCTGATGGTATTCTCAGTGCTAGGGAAAGATATTTTGAAGTGAGCTGTTCCCTCATGCTTTCCTGTCTTCTCAGCAAAATCACTGTCGCTGGTTGATAAAACTCAACTTACTTGACAGATAGATCTAATGTTGGATGGGATGTATATCCATTCTGTGAACAGGCACCACAGAAACTTTGTGAAATTCAATAAGGGCACGACAAGGTAGACAGGCACAGATAGAGTGAATGTGCCTCAAGCCTAAGACACCATGTCCTCCCAGGTCTGAACTGGACTTTTCAGTCCACATATGAAGGCAGAGCAGGAAGCAAATCTTGGTAAAGGAGCTGAGACATGCCACTGCCCCAAGCTGTGCCTGTGGAAAGTAACTGACCTAGAAAATAAATGCTGCTGCTAGGTTCTCTATTACCTGGTAGTTACTGCTTAATACTGTCTGCTTTATCAACTTCTACCTGTAATTTCTGTGCAAGAGCAAAAAGAAAGCATCATGTATTAAATATTTCTGTAAAGCACTTTTCTGCGCTACTGCTCTAATTTGTAGAGTCTGACTGTGCAACATGTTACTCATTTAGAGTAGCACTCATTTGGACGCAACAGAGGAGCTTGTGTGAAGTAGCATTCACAAGGATGACTAACAATCAGGTTCACAGACTGTGAAATTCCCTTTGTATGGACATTCCCAGAAGCAAACACAGAAGTCTCCTGAACCACATGGAGTACAAAATTTCACACAGAAAAATGGCATCAACCCCCTAACCTCAGCTTGAAATGAAGCAATTTGCTCAGCATCACAGCCATGTATGTTGAAGCAGCTGATAATACACGGGTATGACCAATGTCATAAAGGAGATGTTTAGTGTCCTTCAGCCTTCATAACGGCACTGAAGGCAACCCTACTGAATTATTAGTAGGGAAAGAAGAGGGAACCTAGTGAGATTTGGCAGGCACATGCACAGAATAATTAGCAGAGGTCTGAGCTGAAAAGATTCCCCACTGTTAAGTATTTATTACTTGCATCTCAGACAGTGCTGTGAATCTTACCTTTAACCACTAATATTTGCCTGGAGACAAAGTGATTGAAACATGTTGGCAGATGCTACTAAGTGAACAGTGAACCAGTGTCCTAATAACTATTTGCTCATGGAGTAGTTCTTTGGCTTTTCGTCAGCAGGCAAACACAGCATGGTACAACTAAATGATTATATGTTAACGACTACAATTATTTAAGATTAGCAAGAGTTGGAGAACAGTATTCATTTCAAGTGAGCTGAAAATCTGCTCAATTGAGCAAACTATTTAACACCTCTGTTAATGGGTTGTGTTTCTGTCACCAGTTGTATGTCTGAAGGATATATTTACCTATCTTCCTATTTTAAGGGTATGTTATATTGCTCATCTTAGGAAGTTTAAATGGTCTCGTGAATATACATGAGTTTCACATAATCAGGTCATTATGAGTGAATAATAAAGGTATGGCATTTTTATATTACTGCCTGTGGATTTATGTGCATAGTTTTATTTGACTTACAGGGAGAGAGGAATTAAAACAATATTTTTTTGACTTCAGTATTTATAAATTATATGAGAACTGGGGATCTGATAGTCACTCTCTAGGACTGGACATAGACTACTGAACTGCATTTCATTTCTAACACATAACAGACCTAAATAATTCACTTCCCTCCCTTTCTTGAATGAATCACCATCAATAATAGGTAAAACCATAAGATAAAAGAAACTATCCCAATATAATAATTTATTGTGAGAGTACAATGTATTTGGACTTTCTTTTCTGCTACATTCTCTCCTTTAAGCATTTAAAGACAGACTTTTTAAAAAGTTACTAAGTCTGTGAGAAATTTGTTGGACAAGGTAGGTCAAATTAGATCCTTCATCAACATCATACATCAGCTGTATCTTTTAAAGTCTGTAGATTATACATGGTGGCTCTTACTGAGAAGTTGTAAGAACATTGCTTTAAAGTCCTTTCAAGTCTTAAATTCTTTCCAAACCTTGTTACTTTCATCCTATATTATTCCTTCACTTTTGTTACTCAAAATCTCTCAGATATCTTAGGGGGCATGTAATTTGACTGTACCGTGTTAACACTTGGCAAAATAATAAGTGGCATATGGCCTAATAACTTATGAACACACAAAGGCATTTGGCATTGCATGAAAAAATTAATTTTAAATTCCGGTGTAAATTAGTTGCAAGGGGATGTGATTTTCCAGTTCACAAAAACATCTCCGACAACAAATTGCAGGTTAAGGACGATGAAATATCTGCCATAACAGAAAAAATCTTGCTCACTCTGCATCTGCTGTTAATTTCTTAACAAACTCACTAATGTAGGTGAGATTCTCTACATATAATTTTTTTAAAAAAATTAAAATAAACTGGCACTATATTAATGAGTGTTAGTGATAATTCATTTTTATGTGACACGTGGTACATTTGCTGTGTGAAATATCGGTGTCTAGCTAGTATGTAACCTAGTCTAACACAGTCACAGTTAATCCAAAAGTTCTTATTAGCTAAGGGAAATAAAAATGAGAGGGTTGAGCTCTTTCTGTAGAATGTTTTGTAGAACTTCATGCATAGTCACTGTTACCCCTCTAAATTCCTTTAGGTCACCCTTTTTATGCAAATCATTAACGTTATATGCCCGTTTGATCCCAGGACAAATTTCTGTTTTGAACAGGCCATGGCTAAACAATATTGCACACTTTGTTTTGGTTTTACTTTTATAATATTCACATTGAAAACACATTTCATTCTTTGCTAAAGTTAGACAATTTGAATATGACTCAAGTAAGTGTATATCATTCCTTTAACAAGTTAAATACCACTGGCCTGGTTGTCATGATTGTGATGCTTCACCACCTTGTCTTTGCTTGACACCTTTGAATAAAAGAACTGAACTTCTTAGGCACTAATTTGAGTCTCCTGAGTTGGAAATGCTGCTGTGTTCAAACTCCCCTTATGAGATGGATTTTATAACCTGTACTCACCTCTGCCAGGGTGATCACACAAGGTTTGCATGAAAGGCTGACCCAGGACTCAGGCTGTTTCTCATTTTCTGAGCTGGTTTTCAAATTCTCTGAAGAAGTTACTTCACCACAGGTAAGAGATGAGAAATTTGAAGGGTTGTTACACACTGACAATATTGATGGAAGGCTGGTGGAAAGCTATTGGGCACAGCAGGGCATAACAAGAAATTCACTCTCTGCTCAGTGATTTTTTCATGCAGGTCACAGAGCTGCTGCAACCTCACAGGCAGGGTCACATTTTTCAGACTTTCTGTCTTTGATTTTGAAATAAAGCAGTCAACAAGACACATACCTTTTTTCAGATCATACGGTGACACATCATTACATGAAGAATATATCATTAAAAAGGAAAGCATAAGAAGACTCCTAATTCCTGCAGTCCTTCCAGATTCCACCCAATTCTTTTGCAGGCTTTTTCTTTTCAACATTGTCTGTAGTTTACCTGTTGTTTCCTCCTTTCTTACCTAACTATTAGTCCACTGCAAAGATTTTATTTTAAGCTGACGCACATGCTGTAAAGTTCTATCTGTCTTTTGCTTTGGATTTCTGTCTTTTATATTTCTTCCCCACTTTAATGTGAAGCTTCACAAATTTTATTTTCCCACTCAAACCTAGGCTTTAATGGCATCTCAGACCACCACAGTCCTCCAAGTCTACATACATTCTGCTATTTGCCTGGTAGGTCACCTTTTGTTACTAGCTTGAATGCATCCATTAGGACTGTGCTAAAGACATGAAATTTGTGCCACTGAGCTGGCAAAAGATGACAGCCCTGTAGGCACAGGAGACAATGTGTTAATTGGGAAGATGAATAATGTTCATACCCAGTAGATGAGAGACTGAGGCTGTCAAGGGAAAAGAACAGCTTTGCTAGTTGATTATTTTAATTTGGGGAAATTATTATTTTTGTTTGTTCTTGTGGCAGATTTTTTTTTTCACCAGATATTTCATTGAAAAAGATGTATTTCAAAGATCAGCTGGGCATTTTCACCTATCCCTGGCATACCTCTTCATGTCCCTTGCTCTTAATTTATGTCACATTTTCAGTTTCTGAAGATTATTTACTGAAATGTGTTTTGCCAGTTGGAATAGTCAGTAGACCTGCAGTCCCTTCCCTCCTGCTGTAGCATGAAAATCCCACACCAGGACCAGTCAATTCTATTCTAGTACCAGCCAATCCCAACAGAGGCATTGAAATCAAAGCCCTAGCCAGCTTGCTTGGTCTGTCTGGTATAGCTGCGTCACTGGTTCTGTGGAAAAAGTTTGCTCATTGTGTAGACACAGACTCAGACAAAACGTGATTTTTACCAGAGCTCTTTGACCACTTCCATAGTACATATCTTCATTTATTGCCCAGATGCACATTTTGATCCTTCTCTTGTTATTTCTGTCTCATAAGCAGTCTTCTGTCTCATAACTAGTTTCTCCAGGCCTTTGAAGATTAGAATATTTTATGGTTCACATTCAGCCTTGGTTTTAAAGCAAGAAATCTGTGGATAGTTACTTAAGAAGTTTCCTAAGTAACTTTCAGGAGAGCTGGGAATATCAGCCCAAATTGTGGCTGATAGAAATGGGGAGTTTTCCTTGGATTTAGATCTGTTCCATCTAGGTTGTTTTCACTTTAAAAAAGCACTTATTGACATGAAAACACTTTCATAATTATATGAGAACTAAAGAACAGTGACTGACTTTGAACTAAGATGCAACTTCAAAGGCATAAGGAATATCTTATAGTATCGAAATGTCATTTTCCGCATGATATAGGAGCTGTTGTCTCTTGCATTGCTGTAGACTGCCACTCTTATACCCCCAAAGGTATACTAATCAATTCTTAAACAGTCTTGCATCATCTGTGTTTTAGATGTCTGAACTACTGAGTGATCTTTGTAGCAGACACATCTGAAAAAGCAGCGTTCACAATACTTATGCATAATTTACAGTATCATTCTTTACACTTACCTAGTACATTTCAACTCAGGATTCCGAAGCTCTTTGCAAATATTAATTAATATATCCTTTCAGTGCTGCTTGCAGATAGAAGATATTAGTGATCCTCAGGAGAGGCAGTGGTCAAAAAAAATGATGAATGTAACTTCAAGCAAGTCACTGTTGCTCTATAACCCTATTTTTTTCATAGGCAAAATGCATATAAAATATAAACTAATTCACAAAAATGCTATTAAGAATAATTATTTTAGCTTTCAAGGGAAGCCTGAATACTTTTAGTGCAAAATGTTATTTTTAATGTGGATAAGCAGAGGCATAAACTTGTGAACCCTCAATTCTTGATTCAACTACCAGCCTAATGCATACTGAAATAAGCAGAGGCTGGACGCCTAGTCCCTAGTCACTTGAGGGTCTTGATCAAAGACTCAACAGTACAAAGGGGTGTATATGAATCCCTCCAAGTCCTGCGTTGCTTACAGAAGGTATTCAATGATTCCATTGTGTATTTTTATTTTTAAGTATTTTTTATTGTCTGCTTTGAAAACCAAAGAACTGACATTAAAACTCTCAGGTTTTGGAGTTTCTGAGAGCATTTTGACACTTAATCAAGTCTTTCTGCTCCCAGCTCCCTTTATTATGATAATGTATTTCACCAATTGAAGATGGCAAGAAGAAAATTACTTGGATGATGTCTTAATGCATTAAACTAAGTCCTGCTCTCACTGAAGCCCATAGCAACACTCCCAATATTTCCTTAATGCTGATATATTCTCAGCCACACCATATAGCATAGCAAAGCCAATCACATAGCACAGAATATATTAAAATGTTAACAGTATAAGGAACCTGAACTCCTTGGTGTTATGGTGTTCTAATTTGACATTTGATGCCTTGTTAAAATGTATTCCTAAATCCTAATTCCTATGTCTCCTTCCATTGACTTAAATATTTAGTTGGGAGTTTTCATTTTAAAAGGATCCCATTTTCACACTTCTCTTTCACAAGAGTCGTGAATAAAAAAGAACTTCTTAAATTGAATAATTATCCCTCCAGCCCTGCTGTGTTTCTGTAATAGACCCAAAGGGCAATATTTATTCCAGTGCAGATGTGCATTGGGTAAACTTTCTTCCAAACTTTTGAGGTTTTATTTCCAGGGGAATGTTTGTCTTCAAAGGAACACAGCCAGTTTTGTTTTAACAGATAAGTCAAATAACAGTGAATTTACCTTTTATTACATAGTAGGGAAACAAATTAAGAATAATCTTTTTAAGACTATTCTATAATTTTTATTAATTATAATTCAAGTTACCCATCTCCTAGTACACTAATCAATGACAGCTTTTGTACTCGTAATTTAAAATGTTTCTGACCTGGAATGCATAAGGTATGTTTATCACTGAATCTAACTGGCAACATCACTGTAATTAAGCAAGGAAAGGACAAACAAGCCAGAATCCTGACTTGTTTATGGAGACAAACCTTTTATTATTAGTGTTGAATAACTGCATAAAAATTATTATAATATTGAAATGCTATATAAGAGGTTTGCATCTTCAGTGTGGTAACACTTATAACCCGTAAACCAAATCTAAACATAGGGCTATTCGGTATGCTGGCATTAAATCCTAGCAGTATTGCTAATTTCTTTGTATAGCTGTATTTACATTTTTACGCAATAGTATCTAATTTGTTAAAAACAAGCATCATTGCTGTGACTTAGATGCTTTTGTGGTTTATGACTTTCAGGATCTCACATTGTAGGACATCAGCATTTACAGTTTTCCCCCAAATACATGTTACTTTTGATAGATTCTACCTTCATGAAAAATTGGCTTGAAACTGTATAATAAAAGTAGGACTCATGGCCATCTGGGGCTTTCACTTCTTTTTCTCTTACACTCACTTTAGTGACCATGACAGCCATGCAACTCTGTTATGCTTGACCGAGTACTTCACTGAAATCCAGGGGGATGACTTGCCTCTCACGTAAGCATACCAGGCTCTCTTTACACCAGCTCAGTCACTTACAGATAGTCATACACCTTCAGGCTGCTAAGAGATATATTATGTGCCTGGGACATACAACAGAGGGGACAGAAGTCTGGCCAATCTACTACTGATGTCCAGGCTGGATGGTTTGAAGATAACTCAGGTTTGTGCTCATGAAATATACAGTTTGAATTGCAGAAGCTTGTTATGGCACAAAGTGTCTCAAAGAATGCTACATGTGGGTTGGTTGGATGCTGGGGGTAGAAGTCTCTTTCCACAGGCTCTCTGGGGCCTTCCTGGCTCCCTGGGCTCTGCTGGAGTCCTTCAGTGTTAATGGCTGTACTTTATGGAGATTTCCAGATGGCATTTTTTAGGCCATGGTCATACAAGTGTTAGAACTGGATCTACCCCATAAGGCAACACACCTTTGGTTTGGATCGTGCATGGGCAAATGTCCCGTCTGTATAGGATTTGTGCTGACTATGCACTTTTATGCTGGCTTCATGCCAATTAGAAAAGACAAAAAGCCTGATCTGGCACAAAGTTAGAGAGATGCAGACAGATAATACTTGATCTGGCAGGTAGCCTAGCAATATGAAGTTAGCTTATTAATACTTCAAAATAAACTTGATTCAGCAAAATAAGTATATACCACATCAGTGCCTTTCATCCTATGCCTGAGATGTTTTTGATTCTGCAGGAGGATAGATATACCATTATGGTGGATATGAAGGGCAGCAAGGGCCATATGCCTATTTATGTCAGTAGTAACTCAGAGGCTATAAATTTTCCATAACTGATTTTCCCAGGTCTGCACTAATATATGTCTTTCTTCGAGACACCTTGTTCTTGTGGGAGACTTTAACCTCCCAGGTATCTGCTGGGAATACAACACAGCAGAGATGGAAAAGTCCAGGAGGTTCCTGGAATGCGTGGAGGAGAACTTCCTCACACAGCTGGTAAGTGAGCTGACCAGGGCAGGTGTCCTCCTGGACCTGCTTCTTGTGAAAACGGAAGAGCTGACCTTGATACCAGGGAAGGTCATGGAGCAGATCATCTTGAGTGTCATTACAAGCCATCTAACGGACAAACAGGGGATCAGGCCTAGTCAGTATGGGTTTATGAAAGGCAGATCTTGCCTGATGAACCTGGTCTCCTTCTATGACAAGATGACCTGACTATTGGACGAGGGAAAGGCTGTGGATATTGTCTGCCTAGATTTTCAAAAAGCATTTGACACTGTTGCCCATAGAATTCTCGTAGAAAAACTGGCTGCCCATGGCCTGGATGAGCGTACAATCTGCTGGATCAAGCACTGGCTGGCTGGACGGTCCCAAAGAGTGGTGGTCAATGGGGTTAAAGCCAGCTGGCGGCTGGTCACAAGTGGTGTTCCTCAGGCCTCTGTGTTGGGACCATTTCTGTTTAACATCTTTATTGATGATCTTGATAAGGACCTAGAGTGCATCATCAGTAAGTTCACAGATGATACCAAGTTAAGCAGGAGTGTTGATCTGCATGAGGATAGGGAGGGTCTACAGAGAGACTTGGATAGATCAGAACAATG